>JAZHYW010032459.1:0-73055 GCA_037355805.1 Ixodes ricinus | reverse complement strand
AATCGTCATGGATAATGCACCCTATTATTCGGTGAAGATTGAAAAAGTTCCGCGGATGTCGACACGAAAAAAGGATATTCAGGACTGGCTTTTCAGAAAGGGTGTTGCGTGGAGCAACGAAATGGTAAAGGCCGAGCTACTGCAGCTTGTTGCAAAAGTAGAGATTCAGGGCAACCAGTACCGTGTTGATCAGATGGCTTCCCTGGCTGGCCACACAGTTTTACGCTTGCCCTCTTATCACTGCCAGCTCAACCCAATCGAACTGGTTTGGAGTATGATGAAGGGGTATGTGGCCGACAAAAACAAGACGTTCAAGTTTGCCGACCTTAAACCACTGGTATTGGGGGCTTCGCTGAAGTAACACCTGAGAAGTGGGCACATTGTGTTCGCCATGTCATGGAGGAAGAGGACACCATGAGGAAAGTTGACCACATCATCGATGACGTCGTCGACAGTGCCGACAGGATACTGATCAACCTTGGTGGCGAGGACTCGGAACGCTCTGAAGATGATAGCCCGGAATACGCTAGCATGTCAGATGACGACCTGGGGTGCCAGCCTTTGTAAGATTTGTCGCCGCATTTGTAGCCTTCATAGCTCACTTGGAATACCCATATTTTAGTTATTTACTATTTAGCTCAAATACCCTCAAGTGCATTGAACAGGCATGAGAGCTGCAAATTATTGACTATAAAGTGTACATATTAGTATTAGCATGTTTAAACAAAACATTATCAGCGATGTTAATAATACTATAGTGACTAGTCGTTTCATATCACATGATTACTCTAAAAAATCTAGCATATCTGCACTAAAATCTGCTCTCGACTTGTGCCCATTGTCTGAAAGAACTAATATCTCCCGTCTTGTCACCTTCCACAAACTATTCGTTTCCCCCTCCTCTTTTCGTGACCTTTACTTACAACCAGCATCATACATTTCCATGCGCATTGACATTAACCTAAAAATTGGGCCATTATTTCCGAGGACTAATAAATTTAAGAACTCCCCACTAGCTCTAGCCATTAATCACTGGAATTCTTTTCCTCGATTATTTGGAAATTAAACTAATAACTATAGATTCAGAGATCTGTGCAAGGAACACCTCCAAACTGTTCACAATTTTCATGTTTAGTTATCACCACTTGTATTTCCTACATGTATAGTTTTAATTTGTCGTCAATATTTGTATACACCATGTTCCTAATCAGCTGTTTTAATCGATTTACCTGCTCCAATTCGTCCTCCCTCATGTAACATACTTTCGATCTATCTTTGATGGATAATAAAATGAAAATTACTTCTGTTGTGCCTTTTAATTGTCAATTGTGAGGTTAGGTTCTTTTGCATTGATTCTTGTGCCTAGCAGTTACGTAGCGAATCAAGAGATGGTGCGCCGTGTCCACCATGTTTCCCTGTATTGCCTATTGCACCGCAGCTCGGGAAACTGCAGACGCAGAAGTTGCGCAAATGTGACATCGGATAAAAGGTCTAGACATTAACCGTGCTTTTCTTTTACGGCAAGCCAGCATCATCAACACGTACAGCTGTAGAAGCAGGAGACGTAAGGACGTCAACAGATGGCAGCTGCAACAGAGATGCCTAAACAAATTAGGTGCTTTTTAATAGGGTGGCTAGTAAAACCAACATATACACCTCGGAAAACGACAGTCGCAGAAGGTTGGGGCAAATCACATGGGATAAAGTAACGTCTAGACATTAACCGCGCTTTTCTTTTGTGACAAGCCAGCGAGATCAACACTTACAGCTGTACAAGCAGGAGACGTAAGAATGTGAAGAGATTATGGCAGCTACATACAAAGATGTCTAACCAAAATATGCACTTTTTAATAGGGTGGCAAGCGAAATCAACCAATACAGCTCAGATAACGACAGACGCAAAGACGAAAACATGTGGCATGGGCATGTAGACATCAACCCGTGCTTTTCTTTTCCGACAAGCCAGCATCATCAACATTTACAGCTGTAGAAGCAGGAGACGTAAGAATGTGAAGATATTATGGCAGCTACAACAAAGATTTCTAACCAAAATATGCACTTTTTAATAGGGTGGCAAGCGAAATCAACCAATACAGCTCAGATAACGACAGACGCAAAGACGAAAACATGTGGCATGGGCATGTAGACATCAACCCGTGCTTTTCTTTTCCGACAAGCCAACATCATCAACATTTACAGCTGTAGAAGCAGGAGACGTAAGAATTTGAAGAGATTATGGCAGCTAATACAAATATGTCTAACCAAAATATGCTCTTTTTAATAGGGTGGCAAGCGAAATCAACCAATACAGCTCAGATAAAGACAGACGCAAAGACGAAAACATGTGGCATGGGCATGTAGACATCAACCCGTGCTTTTCTTTTCCGACAAGCCAGCATCATCAACATTTACAGCTGTAGAAGCAGGAGACGTAAGAATTTGAAGAGATTATGGCAGCTACAACAAAGATGTCTAACCAAAATATGCACTTTTTAATAGGGTGGCAAGCGAAATCAACCAATACAGCTCAGATAAAGACAGACGCAAAGACGAAAACATGTGGCATGGGCATGTAGACATCAACCCGTGCTTTTCTTTTCCGACAAGCCAACATCATCAACATTTACAGCTGTAGAAGCAGGAGACGTAAGAATTTGAAGAGATTATGGCAGCTACATACAAAGATGTCTAACCAAAATATGCACTTTTTAATAGGGTGGCAAGCGAAATCAACCAATACAGCTCAGATAAAGACAGACGCAAAGACGAAAACATGTGGCATGGGCATGTAGACATCAACCCGTGCTTTTCTTTTCCGACAAGCCAACATCATCAACATTTACAGCTGTAGAAGCAGGAGACGTAAGAATTTGAAGAGATTATGGCAGCTACATACAAATATGTCTAACCAAAATATGCACTTTTTAATAGGGTGGCAAGCGAAATCAACCAATACAGCTCAGATAAAGACAGACGCAAAGACGAAAACATGTGGCATGGGCATGTAGACATCAACCCGTGCTTTTCTTTTCCGACAAGCCAACATCATCAACATTTACAGCTGTAGAAGCAGGAGACGTAAGAATTTGAAGAGATTATGGCAGCTACATACAAAGATGTCTAACCAAAATATGCACTTTTTAATAGGGTGGCAAGCGAAATCAACCAATACAGCTCAGATAAAGACAGACGCAAAGACGAAAACATGTGGCATGGGCATGTAGACATCAACCCGTGCTTTTCTTTTCCGACAAGCCAACATCATCAACATTTACAGCTGTAGAAGCAGGAGACGTAAGAATTTGAAGAGATTATGGCAGCTACATACAAAGATGTCTAACCAAAATATGCACTTTTTAATAGGGTGGCAAGCGAAATCAACCAATACAGCTCAGATAAAGACAGACGCAAAGACGAAAACATGTGGCATGGGCATGTAGACATCAACCCGTGCTTTTCTTTTCCGACAAGCCAGCATCATCAACATTTACAGCTGTAGAAGCAGGAGACGTAAGAATTTGAAGAGATTATGGCAGCTACATACAAAGATGTCTAACCAAAATATGCACTTTTTAATAGGGTGGCAAGCGAAATCAACCAATACAGCTCAGATAAAGACAGACGCAAAGACGAAAACATGTGGCATGGGCATGTAGACATCAACCCGTGCTTTTCTTTTCCGACAAGCCAACATCATCAACATTTACAGCTGTAGAAGCAGGAGACGTAAGAATTTGAAGAGATTATGGCAGCTACATACAAAGATGTCTAACCAAAATATGCACTTTTTAATAGGGTGGCAAGCGAAATCAACCAATACAGCTCAGATAAAGACAGACGCAAAGACGAAAACATGTGGCATGGGCATGTAGACATCAACCCGTGCTTTTCTTTTCCGACAAGCCAACATCATCAACATTTACAGCTGTAGAAGCAGGAGACGTAAGAATTTGAAGAGATTATGGCAGCTACATACAAAGATGTCTAACCAAAATATGCACTTTTTAATAGGGTGGCAAGCGAAATCAACCAATACAGCTCAGATAAAGACAGACGCAAAGACGAAAACATGTGGCATGGGCATGTAGACATCAACCCGTGCTTTTCTTTTCCGACAAGCCAACATCATCAACATTTACAGCTGTAGAAGCAGGAGACGTAAGAATTTGAAGAGATTATGGCAGCTACATACAAAGATGTCTAACCAAAATATGCACTTTTTAATAGGGTGGCAAGCGAAATCAACCAATACAGCTCAGATAAAGACAGACGCAAAGACGAAAACATGTGGCATGGGCATGTAGACATCAACCCGTGCTTTTCTTTTCCGACAAGCCAACATCATCAACATTTACAGCTGTAGAAGCAGGAGACGTAAGAATTTGAAGAGATTATGGCAGCTACATACAAAGATGTCTAACCAAAATATGCACTTTTTAATAGGGTGGCAAGCGAAATCAACCAATACAGCTCAGATAAAGACAGACGCAAAGACGAAAACATGTGGCATGGGCATGTAGACATCAACCCGTGCTTTTCTTTTGCGACAAGCCAGCATCATCAACATTTACAGCTGTAGAAGCAGGAGACGTAAGAATTGGAAGAGATTATGGCAGCTACAACAAAGATGTCTAACCAAAATATGCACTTTTAATAGGGTGGCAAGCGAAATCAACCAATACAGCTCAGATAAAGACAGACGCAAAGACGAAAACATGTGGCATGGGCATGTAGACATCAACCCGTGCTTTTCTTTTGCGACAAGCCAGCATCATCAACATTTACAGCTGTAGAAGCAGGAGACGTAAGAATTGGAAGAGATTATGGCAGCTACAACAAAGATGTCTAACCAAAATATGCACTTTTTAATAGGGTGGCAAGCGAAATCAACCAATACAGCTCAGATAAAGACAGACGCAAAGACGAAAACATGTGGCATGGGCATGTAGACATCAACCCGTGCTTTTCTTTTCCGACAAGCCAGCATCATCAACATTTACAGCTGTAGAAGCAGGAGACGTAAGAATTGGAAGAGATTATGGCAGCTACAACAAAGATGTCTAACCAAAATATGCACTTTTTAATAGGGTGGCAAGCGAAATCAACCAATACAGCTCAGATAAAGACAGACGCAAAGACGAAAACATGTGGCATGGGCATGTAGACATCAACCCGTGCTTTTCTTTTGCGACAAGCCAGCATCATCAACATTTACAGCTGTAGAAGCAGGAGACGTAAGAATTGGAAGAGATTATGGCAGCTACAACAAAGATGTCTAACCAAAATATGCACTTTTTAATAGGGTGGCAAGCGAAATCAACCAATACAGCTCAGATAAAGACAGACGCAAAGACGAAAACATGTGGCATGGGCATGTAGACATCAACCCGTGCTTTTCTTTTGCGACAAGCCAGCATCATCAACATTTACAGCTGTAGAAGCAGGAGACGTAAGAATTGGAAGAGATTATGGCAGCTACAACAAAGATGTCTAACCAAAATATGCACTTTTTAATAGGGTGGCAAGCGAAATCAACCAATACAGCTCAGATAAAGACAGACGCAAAGACGAAAACATGTGGCATGGGCATGTAGACATCAACCCGTGCTTTTCTTTTCCGACAAGCCAGCATCATCAACATTTACAGCTGTAGAAGCAGGAGACGTAAGAATTGGAAGAGATTATGGCAGCTACAACAAAGATGTCTAACCAAAATATGCACTTTTTAATAGGGTGGCAAGCGAAATCAACCAATACAGCTCAGATAAAGACAGACGCAAAGACGAAAACATGTGGCATGGGCATGTAGACATCAACCCGTGCTTTTCTTTTGCGACAAGCCAGCATCATCAACATTTACAGCTGTAGAAGCAGGAGACGTAAGAATTGGAAGAGATTATGGCAGCTACAACAAAGATGTCTAACCAAAATATGCACTTTTTAATAGGGTGGCAAGCGAAATCAACCAATACAGCTCAGATAAAGACAGACGCAAAGACGAAAACATGTGGCATGGGCATGTAGACATCAACCCGTGCTTTTCTTTTGCGACAAGCCAGCATCATCAACATTTACAGCTGTAGAAGCAGGAGACGTAAGAATTGGAAGAGATTATGGCAGCTACAACAAAGATGTCTAACCAAAATATGCACTTTTTAATAGGGTGGCAAGCGAAATCAACCAATACAGCTCAGATAAAGACAGACGCAAAGACGAAAACATGTGGCATGGGCATGTAGACATCAACCCGTGCTTTTCTTTTGCGACAAGCCAGCATCATCAACATTTACAGCTGTAGAAGCAGGAGACGTAAGAATTGGAAGAGATTATGGCAGCTACAACAAAGATGTCTAACCAAAATATGCACTTTTTAATAGGGTGGCAAGCGAAATCAACCAATACAGCTCAGATAAAGACAGACGCAAAGACGAAAACATGTGGCATGGGCATGTAGACATCAACCCGTGCTTTTCTTTTGCGACAAGCCAGCATCATCAACATTTACAGCTGTAGAAGCAGGAGACGTAAGAATTTGAAGAGATTATGGCAGCTACAACAAAGATGTCTAACCAAAATATGCACTTTTTAATAGGGTGGCAAGCGAAATCAACCAATACAGCTCAGATAAAGACAGACGCAAAGACGAAAACATGTGGCATGGGCATGTAGACATCAACCCGTGCTTTTCTTTTCCGACAAGCCAGCATCATCAACATTTACAGCTGTAGAAGCAGGAGACGTAAGAATTGGAAGAGATTATGGCAGCTACAACAAAGATGTCTAACCAAAATATGCACTTTTTAATAGGGTGGCAAGCGAAATCAACCAATACAGCTCAGATAAAGACAGACGCAAAGACGAAAACATGTGGCATGGGCATGTAGACATCAACCCGTGCTTTTCTTTTGCGACAAGCCAGCATCATCAACATTTACAGCTGTAGAAGCAGGAGACGTAAGAATTGGAAGAGATTATGGCAGCTACAACAAAGATGTCTAACCAAAATATGCACTTTTTAATAGGGTGGCAAGCGAAATCAACCAATACAGCTCAGATAAAGACAGACGCAAAGACGAAAACATGTGGCATGGGCATGTAGACATCAACCCGTGCTTTTCTTTTCCGACAAGCCAGCATCATCAACATTTACAGCTGTAGAAGCAGGAGACGTAAGAATTGGAAGAGATTATGGCAGCTACAACAAAGATGTCTAACCAAAATATGCACTTTTTAATAGGGTGGCAAGCGAAATCAACCAATACAGCTCAGATAAAGACAGACGCAAAGACGAAAACATGTGGCATGGGCATGTAGACATCAACCCGTGCTTTTCTTTTGCGACAAGCCAGCATCATCAACATTTACAGCTGTAGAAGCAGGAGACGTAAGAATTGGAAGAGATTATGGCAGCTACAACAAAGATGTCTAACCAAAATATGCACTTTTTAATAGGGTGGCAAGCGAAATCAACCAATACAGCTCAGATAAAGACAGACGCAAAGACGAAAACATGTGGCATGGGCATGTAGACATCAACCCGTGCTTTTCTTTTCCGACAAGCCAGCATCATCAACATTTACAGCTGTAGAAGCAGGAGACGTAAGAATTTGAAGAGATTATGGCAGCTACAACAAAGATGTCTAACCAAAATATGCACTTTTTAATAGGGTGGCAAGCGAAATCAACCAATACAGCTCAGATAAAGACAGACGCAAAGACGAAAACATGTGGCATGGGCATGTAGACATCAACCCGTGCTTTTCTTTTGCGACAAGCCAGCATCATCAACATTTACAGCTGTAGAAGCAGGAGACGTAAGAATTTGAAGAGATTATGGCAGCTACAACAAAGATGTCTAACCAAAATATGCACTTTTTAATAGGGTGGCAAGCGAAATCAACCAATACAGCTCAGATAAAGACAGACGCAAAGACGAAAACATGTGGCATGGGCATGTAGACATCAACCCGTGCTTTTCTTTTGCGACAAGCCAGCATCATCAACATTTACAGCTGTAGAAGCAGGAGACGTAAGAATTGGAAGAGATTATGGCAGCTACAACAAAGATGTCTAACCAAAATATGCACTTTTTAATAGGGTGGCAAGCGAAATCAACCAATACAGCTCAGATAAAGACAGACGCAAAGACGAAAACATGTGGCATGGGCATGTAGACATCAACCCGTGCTTTTCTTTTCCGACAAGCCAGCATCATCAACATTTACAGCTGTAGAAGCAGGAGACGTAAGAATTGGAAGAGATTATGGCAGCTACAACAAAGATGTCTAACCAAAATATGCACTTTTTAATAGGGTGGCAAGCGAAATCAACCAATACAGCTCAGATAAAGACAGACGCAAAGACGAAAACATGTGGCATGGGCATGTAGACATCAACCCGTGCTTTTCTTTTCCGACAAGCCAGCATCATCAACATTTACAGCTGTAGAAGCAGGAGACGTAAGAATTGTGAAGAGATTATGGCAGCTACAACAAAGATGTCTAACCAAAATATGCACTTTTTAATAGGGTGGCAAGCGAAATCAACCAATACAGCTCAGATAAAGACAGACGCAAAGACGAAAACATGTGGCATGGGCATGTAGACATCAACCCGTGCTTTTCTTTTGCGACAAGCCAGCATCATCAACATTTACAGCTGTAGAAGCAGGAGACGTAAGAATTGGAAGAGATTATGGCAGCTACAACAAAGATGTCTAACCAAAATATGCACTTTTTAATAGGGTGGCAAGCGAAATCAACCAATACAGCTCAGATAAAGACAGACGCAAAGACGAAAACATGTGGCATGGGCATGTAGACATCAACCCGTGCTTTTCTTTTGCGACAAGCCAGCATCATCAACATTTACAGCTGTAGAAGCAGGAGACGTAAGAATTTGAAGAGATTATGGCAGCTACAACAAAGATGTCTAACCAAAATATGCACTTTTTAATAGGGTGGCAAGCGAAATCAACCAATACAGCTCAGATAAAGACAGACGCAAAGACGAAAACATGTGGCATGGGCATGTAGACATCAACCCGTGCTTTTCTTTTCCGACAAGCCAGCATCATCAACATTTACAGCTGTAGAAGCAGGAGACGTAAGAATTGGAAGAGATTATGGCAGCTACAACAAAGATGTCTAACCAAAATATGCACTTTTTAATAGGGTGGCAAGCGAAATCAACCAATACAGCTCAGATAAAGACAGACGCAAAGACGAAAACATGTGGCATGGGCATGTAGACATCAACCCGTGCTTTTCTTTTCCGACAAGCCAGCATCATCAACATTTACAGCTGTAGAAGCAGGAGACGTAAGAATTTGAAGAGATTATGGCAGCTACAACAAAGATGTCTAACCAAAATATGCACTTTTAATAGGGTGGCAAGCGAAATCAACCAATACAGCTCAGATAAAGACAGACGCAAAGACGAAAACATGTGGCATGGGCATGTAGACATCAACCCGTGCTTTTCTTTTCCGACAAGCCAGCATCATCAACATTTACAGCTGTAGAAGCAGGAGACGTAAGAATTGGAAGAGATTATGGCAGCTACAACAAAGATGTCTAACCAAAATATGCACTTTTTAATAGGGTGGCAAGCGAAATCAACCAATACAGCTCAGATAAAGACAGACGCAAAGACGAAAACATGTGGCATGGGCATGTAGACATCAACCCGTGCTTTTCTTTTCCGACAAGCCAGCATCATCAACATTTACAGCTGTAGAAGCAGGAGACGTAAGAATTTGAAGAGATTATGGCAGCTACAACAAAGATGTCTAACCAAAATATGCACTTTTTAATAGGGTGGCAAGCGAAATCAACCAATACAGCTCAGATAAAGACAGACGCAAAGACGAAAACATGTGGCATGGGCATGTAGACATCAACCCGTGCTTTTCTTTTCCGACAAGCCAGCATCATCAACATTTACAGCTGTAGAAGCAGGAGACGTAAGAATTTGAAGAGATTATGGCAGCTACAACAAAGATGTCTAACCAAAATATGCACTTTTTAATAGGGTGGCAAGCGAAATCAACCAATACAGCTCAGATAAAGACAGACGCAAAGACGAAAACATGTGGCATGGGCATGTAGACATCAACCCGTGCTTTTCTTTTCCGACAAGCCAGCATCATCAACATTTACAGCTGTAGAAGCAGGAGACGTAAGAATTGTGAAGAGATTATGGCAGCTACAACAAAGATGTCTAACCAAAATATGCACTTTTTAATAGGGTGGCAAGCGAAATCAACCAATACAGCTCAGATAAAGACAGACGCAAAGACGAAAACATGTGGCATGGGCATGTAGACATCAACCCGTGCTTTTCTTTTCCGACAAGCCAGCATCATCAACATTTACAGCTGTAGAAGCAGGAGACGTAAGAATTTGAAGAGATTATGGCAGCTACAACAAAGATGTCTAACCAAAATATGCACTTTTTAATAGGGTGGCAAGCGAAATCAACCAATACAGCTCAGATAAAGACAGACGCAAAGACGAAAACATGTGGCATGGGCATGTAGACATCAACCCGTGCTTTTCTTTTGCGACAAGCCAGCATCATCAACATTTACAGCTGTAGAAGCAGGAGACGTAAGAATTGGAAGAGATTATGGCAGCTACAACAAAGATGTCTAACCAAAATATGCACTTTTTAATAGGGTGGCAAGCGAAATCAACCAATACAGCTCAGATAAAGACAGACGCAAAGACGAAAACATGTGGCATGGGCATGTAGACATCAACCCGTGCTTTTCTTTTGCGACAAGCCAGCATCATCAACATTTACAGCTGTAGAAGCAGGAGACGTAAGAATTTGAAGAGATTATGGCAGCTACATACAAAGATGTCTAACCAAAATATGCACTTTTTAATAGGGTGGCAAGCGAAATCAACCAATACAGCTCAGATAAAGACAGACGCAAAGACGAAAACATGTGGCATGGGCATGTAGACATCAACCCGTGCTTTTCTTTTCCGACAAGCCAGCATCATCAACATTTACAGCTGTAGAAGCAGGAGACGTAAGAATTTGAAGAGATTATGGCAGCTACAACAAAGATGTCTAACCAAAATATGCACTTTTTAATAGGGTGGCAAGCGAAATCAACCAATACAGCTCAGATAAAGACAGACGCAAAGACGAAAACATGTGGCATGGGCATGTAGACATCAACCCGTGCTTTTCTTTTCCGACAAGCCAGCATCATCAACATTTACAGCTGTAGAAGCAGGAGACGTAAGAATTGTGAAGAGATTATGGCAGCTACAACAAAGATGTCTAACCAAAATATGCACTTTTTAATAGGGTGGCAAGCGAAATCAACCAATACAGCTCAGATAAAGACAGACGCAAAGACGAAAACATGTGGCATGGGCATGTAGACATCAACCCGTGCTTTTCTTTTCCGACAAGCCAGCATCATCAACATTTACAGCTGTAGAAGCAGGAGACGTAAGAATTTGAAGAGATTATGGCAGCTACAACAAAGATGTCTAACCAAAATATGCACTTTTTAATAGGGTGGCAAGCGAAATCAACCAATACAGCTCAGATAAAGACAGACGCAAAGACGAAAACATGTGGCATGGGCATGTAGACATCAACCCGTGCTTTTCTTTTGCGACAAGCCAGCATCATCAACATTTACAGCTGTAGAAGCAGGAGACGTAAGAATTTGAAGAGATTATGGCAGCTACAACAAAGATGTCTAACCAAAATATGCACTTTTTAATAGGGTGGCAAGCGAAATCAACCAATACAGCTCAGATAAAGACAGACGCAAAGACGAAAACATGTGGCATGGGCATGTAGACATCAACCCGTGCTTTT
Organism: Ixodes ricinus; assembly: GCA_037355805.1. Lineage (NCBI taxonomy): Eukaryota > Metazoa > Arthropoda > Arachnida > Ixodida > Ixodidae > Ixodes > Ixodes ricinus. The sequence continues at coordinate 61,205 of JAZHYW010032459.1, read as the reverse complement.
CTTTTCCGACAAGCCAGCATCATCAACATTTACAGCTGTAGAAGCAGGAGACGTAAGAATTGGAAGAGATTATGGCAGCTACAACAAAGATGTCTAACCAAAATATGCACTTTTTAATAGGGTGGCAAGCGAAATCAACCAATACAGCTCAGATAAAGACAGACGCAAAGACGAAAACATGTGGCATGGGCATGTAGACATCAACCCGTGCTTTTCTTTTCCGACAAGCCAGCATCATCAACATTTACAGCTGTAGAAGCAGGAGACGTAAGAATTGGAAGAGATTATGGCAGCTACAACAAAGATGTCTAACCAAAATATGCACTTTTTAATAGGGTGGCAAGCGAAATCAACCAATACAGCTCAGATAAAGACAGACGCAAAGACGAAAACATGTGGCATGGGCATGTAGACATCAACCCGTGCTTTTCTTTTCCGACAAGCCAGCATCATCAACATTTACAGCTGTAGAAGCAGGAGACGTAAGAATTTGAAGAGATTATGGCAGCTACAACAAAGATGTCTAACCAAAATATGCACTTTTTAATAGGGTGGCAAGCGAAATCAACCAATACAGCTCAGATAAAGACAGACGCAAAGACGAAAACATGTGGCATGGGCATGTAGACATCAACCCGTGCTTTTCTTTTCCGACAAGCCAGCATCATCAACATTTACAGCTGTAGAAGCAGGAGACGTAAGAATTGGAAGAGATTATGGCAGCTACAACAAAGATGTCTAACCAAAATATGCACTTTTTAATAGGGTGGCAAGCGAAATCAACCAATACAGCTCAGATAAAGACAGACGCAAAGACGAAAACATGTGGCATGGGCATGTAGACATCAACCCGTGCTTTTCTTTTGCGACAAGCCAGCATCATCAACATTTACAGCTGTAGAAGCAGGAGACGTAAGAATTGGAAGAGATTATGGCAGCTACAACAAAGATGTCTAACCAAAATATGCACTTTTTAATAGGGTGGCAAGCGAAATCAACCAATACAGCTCAGATAAAGACAGACGCAAAGACGAAAACATGTGGCATGGGCATGTAGACATCAACCCGTGCTTTTCTTTTCCGACAAGCCAGCATCATCAACATTTACAGCTGTAGAAGCAGGAGACGTAAGAATTTGAAGAGATTATGGCAGCTACAACAAAGATGTCTAACCAAAATATGCACTTTTTAATAGGGTGGCAAGCGAAATCAACCAATACAGCTCAGATAAAGACAGACGCAAAGACGAAAACATGTGGCATGGGCATGTAGACATCAACCCGTGCTTTTCTTTTCCGACAAGCCAGCATCATCAACATTTACAGCTGTAGAAGCAGGAGACGTAAGAATTGGAAGAGATTATGGCAGCTACAACAAAGATGTCTAACCAAAATATGCACTTTTTAATAGGGTGGCAAGCGAAATCAACCAATACAGCTCAGATAAAGACAGACGCAAAGACGAAAACATGTGGCATGGGCATGTAGACATCAACCCGTGCTTTTCTTTTCCGACAAGCCAGCATCATCAACATTTACAGCTGTAGAAGCAGGAGACGTAAGAATTGGAAGAGATTATGGCAGCTACAACAAAGATGTCTAACCAAAATATGCACTTTTTAATAGGGTGGCAAGCGAAATCAACCAATACAGCTCAGATAAAGACAGACGCAAAGACGAAAACATGTGGCATGGGCATGTAGACATCAACCCGTGCTTTTCTTTTCCGACAAGCCAGCATCATCAACATTTACAGCTGTAGAAGCAGGAGACGTAAGAATTGGAAGAGATTATGGCAGCTACAACAAAGATGTCTAACCAAAATATGCACTTTTTAATAGGGTGGCAAGCGAAATCAACCAATACAGCTCAGATAAAGACAGACGCAAAGACGAAAACATGTGGCATGGGCATGTAGACATCAACCCGTGCTTTTCTTTTCCGACAAGCCAGCATCATCAACATTTACAGCTGTAGAAGCAGGAGACGTAAGAATTGGAAGAGATTATGGCAGCTACAACAAAGATGTCTAACCAAAATATGCACTTTTTAATAGGGTGGCAAGCGAAATCAACCAATACAGCTCAGATAAAGACAGACGCAAAGACGAAAACATGTGGCATGGGCATGTAGACATCAACCCGTGCTTTTCTTTTCCGACAAGCCAGCATCATCAACATTTACAGCTGTAGAAGCAGGAGACGTAAGAATTTGAAGAGATTATGGCAGCTACAACAAAGATGTCTAACCAAAATATGCACTTTTTAATAGGGTGGCAAGCGAAATCAACCAATACAGCTCAGATAAAGACAGACGCAAAGACGAAAACATGTGGCATGGGCATGTAGACATCAACCCGTGCTTTTCTTTCCGACAAGCCAGCATCATCAACATTTACAGCTGTAGAAGCAGGAGACGTAAGAATTGGAAGAGATTATGGCAGCTACAACAAAGATGTCTAACCAAAATATGCACTTTTTAATAGGGTGGCAAGCGAAATCAACCAATACAGCTCAGATAAAGACAGACGCAAAGACGAAAACATGTGGCATGGGCATGTAGACATCAACCCGTGCTTTTCTTTTCCGACAAGCCAGCATCATCAACATTTACAGCTGTAGAAGCAGGAGACGTAAGAATTGTGAAGAGATTATGGCAGCTACAACAAAGATGTCTAACCAAAATATGCACTTTTTAATAGGGTGGCAAGCGAAATCAACCAATACAGCTCAGATAAAGACAGACGCAAAGACGAAAACATGTGGCATGGGCATGTAGACATCAACCCGTGCTTTTCTTTTCCGACAAGCCAGCATCATCAACATTTACAGCTGTAGAAGCAGGAGACGTAAGAATGTGAAGAGATTATGGCAGCTACAACAAAGATGTCTAACCAAAATATGCACTTTTTAATAGGGTGGCAAGCGAAATCAACCAATACAGCTCAGATAAAGACAGACGCAAAGACGAAAACATGTGGCATGGGCATGTAGACATCAACCCGTGCTTTTCTTTTCCGACAAGCCAGCATCATCAACATTTACAGCTGTAGAAGCAGGAGACGTAAGAATTGTGAAGAGATTATGGCAGCTACAACAAAGATGTCTAACCAAAATATGCACTTTTTAATAGGGTGGCAAGCGAAATCAACCAATACAGCTCAGATAAAGACAGACGCAAAGACGAAAACATGTGGCATGGGCATGTAGACATCAACCCGTGCTTTTCTTTTCCGACAAGCCAGCATCATCAACATTTACAGCTGTAGAAGCAGGAGACGTAAGAATGTGAAGAGATTATGGCAGCTACAACAAAGATGTCTAACCAAAATATGCACTTTTTAATAGGGTGGCAAGCGAAATCAACCAATACAGCTCAGATAACGACAGACGCAAAGACGAAAACATGTGGCATGGGCATGTAGACATCAACCCGTGCTTTTCTTTTCCGACAAGCCAGCATCATCAACATTTACAGCTGTAGAAGCAGGAGACGTAAGAATGTGAAGAGATTATGGCAGCTACAACAAAGATGTCTAACCAAAATATGCACTTTTTAATAGGGTGGCAAGCGAAATCAACCAATACAGCTCAGATAACGACAGACGCAAAGACGAAAACATGTGGCATGGGCATGTAGACATCAACCCGTGCTTTTCTTTTCCGACAAGCCAGCATCATCAACATTTACAGCTGTAGAAGCAGGAGACGTAAGAATGTGAAGAGATTATGGCAGCTACAACAAAGATGTCTAACCAAAATATGCACTTTTTAATAGGGTGGCAAGCGAAATCAACCAATACAGCTCAGATAACGACAGACGCAAAGACGAAAACATGTGGCATGGGCGTGTAGACATCAACCCGTGCTTTTCTTTTGCGACAAGCCAGCATCATCAACATTTACAGCTGTAGAAGCAGGAGACGTAAGAATTTGAAGAGATTATGGCAGCTACAACAAAGATGTCTAACCAAAATATGCACTTTTTAATAGGGTGGCAAGCGAAATCAACCAATACAGCTCAGATAAAGACAGACGCAAAGACGAAAACATGTGGCATGGGCGTGTAGACATCAACCCGTGCTTTTCTTTTGCGACAAGCCAGCATCATCAACATTTACAGCTGTAGAAGCAGGAGACGTAAGAATTGTGAAGAGATTATGGCAGCTACAACAAAGATGTCTAACCAAAATATGCACTTTTTAATAGGGTGGCAAGCGAAATCAACCAATACAGCTCAGATAACGACAGACGCAAAGACGAAAACATGTGGCATGGGCGTGTAGACATCAACCCGTGCTTTTCTTTTGCGACAAGCCAGCATCATCAACATTTACAGCTGTAGAAGCAGGAGACGTAAGAATGTGGAAGAGATTATGGCAGCTACAACAAAGATGTCTAACCAAAATATGCACTTTTTAATAGGGTGGCAAGCGAAATCAACCAATACAGCTCAGATAACGACAGACGCAAAGACGAAAACATGTGGCATGGGCATGTAGACATCAACCCGTGCTTTTCTTTTGCGACAAGCCAGCATCATCAACATTTACAGCTGTAGAAGCAGGAGACGTAAGAATGTGAAGAGATTATGGCAGCTACAACAAAGATGTCTAACCAAAATATGCACTTTTTAATAGGGTGGCAAGCGAAATCAACCAATACAGCTCAGATAACGACAGACGCAAAGACGAAAACATGTGGCATGGGCGTGTAGACATCAACCCGTGCTTTTCTTTTGCGACAAGCCAGCATCATCAACATTTACAGCTGTAGAAGCAGGAGACGTAAGAATGTGAAGAGATTATGGCAGCTACAACAAAGATGTCTAACCAAAATATGCACTTTTTAATAGGGTGGCAAGCGAAATCAACCAATACAGCTCAGATAACGACAGACGCAAAGACGAAAACATGTGGCATGGGCGTGTAGACATCAACCCGTGCTTTTCTTTTGCGACAAGCCAGCATCATCAACATGTACAGCTGTAGAAGCAGGAGACGTAAGAATGTGAACAGATTATGGCAGCTACAACAAAGATGTCTAACCAAAATATGCACTTTTTAATAGGGTGGCAAGCGAAATCAACCAATACAGCTCAGAAAATGGCAGTCGCAAAAAAAGTTAAAGCAGAGTTTGACGCATGAAGATAATGTCGAGTGGCGTAGCCAGGGGGGTGTTGGGGTGTCAGAACACCCCCGAAATTTCGACCGAACCCCCCCCCCCCCCCCTCTCCTCCGCGGCCTTCTCTCTTTCGGGCGCCAGGTCGCTCGGTCGCGTCCTCGTCATATCGGCTCAAATGGCAAAAATAACGCCATCCACGACGCAGGACACCAAAGACCGGCTCACTCTCTAAGTCTCTACCTAAATCGCAGTGTTGAAAGACCATGAGCACGCACAAACACACACAGAGGATAATTGCTCCGCCGATTCGTGTGGGTTGTAGGGGAATCTCGGAAGATGTGGCTATTCTTCTGGATTCCACGTCGAGGTGACCCTCAGAAGGTCATCCCCAAACGTTCAGGCACCGCCTACGAGCACGCACAAACGCACACACAGGATAATTGCTTCTGTTGACTCCAAGAGGGCACGAACGCTCGGAGGGTACCATCCCCCTTCTTAATCCGGACGAGAAGGACCTCGGAAGCCCATAAGCGGGCAATTATTGTTGACAGTCCATCTTCCTCTTTAGCGCCGGACGCCTGAAGAAGGTATCGATGACAGCTCGTTTCCCTCTTTTGTCGACGTTACGGGTGAAAGCCATTCACCTTATCTACCGGGGGCAGATAATCGTGGCTCAAGGTTGTCAGCGGAAGTCATGCCCTTGGAACGCCGGAGAAGGGGTCGCTCTACGCGAGAATCCGCTTCCACCTCCAGGTGCGGCCGCGAAGGACGTTCTTTACAGCGCCCAGAAGGGTTGCGTGGTTAGTGTCGCAGGTGAGCGCCACCGCGTGGCGTTTGGATACTACACGATGGCAGAGCGGCCGCAACGGGAGAGCGAGTCCCCTGACAGGCTTCTAAAGTAGAGGAGGCGTTGGTCCTAGGAAGACCACGAACCTGCGCAGCTGAGTGAATGAACCAACTTTCGAGTAATTTTAGTCACTGATTTTAAGTGCGTGTTCCGTGTGCCTCGATGCCATGTGCCTGTTCTAAAAATGAGCACGCCTAAACGAGTCAAGCTGACCATAGACGACTTTTTTAACAAGAAAGAAAAATCACCCACTTCGTCAAGCGCACCATCAAAGTCTCCAGCAGAGCCGACACCTTCAGGTCAGACACCCCCATCCCCCTGCCTGAGCGAGAGCAATGTTCCTGAAAACGACATTGGACTTTATATCACATCTAGCCCAAGGAATTCAGAACTCAAGAATGATGAGACAAGGCGAAAGCTGCTATTGAATCCATGGACACCCGGCGATAACTACGTCTTCCCTGTTGGAGGCAAGCGGAGACTGAAGTTCCAGCCGCACTGGCTAAAGTCATATTCCTGGCTCCAGTACTCAGAATGCCAGAAAGGGGCTTTCTGTGGTGTCTGCGTGCTCTTCGGACAAGAGAAAGCGGGAAAGGGCTGTAATCAACGGCTCGGTGCTCTGGTGCGTACGCCGTTCACACGATGGCAATGCGCGCTGGAGACCTTCAAGTCCCACAGCGAAGCGGAGTACCACAAAGCCGCCGTTCTGTTTGCAAGCAACTTCCTGCAAGCAGTTGAAGGAGAATCGGTTCACGAACAGCTGTACTCGGCGAATCGCCGTGAACGAGACAAAAATCGCAAGAAGCTTCTCTCAATAATCGACGTTGTTCTTGTCTGTGGAAGGCAAGGGATTCCTTTGAGAGGACACCGCGACGCGGGCCGCCTGGAACTGGACCAACCAGTTGAAAACGATGGGAACTTTCGTGCACTCCTACGTATGAAAGTGCACAGCGGTGACGAGGTCCTCAGGGAGCACATCGAATCTGGACCTGGGAATGCGACTTACCTCAGCCCTCAAATTCAAAATGAGATCATCGCCGCAAGTGGGAGGATCATTCAGGACACAATTGTGAACCAAGTGAACAATGCGAAGTGCTTCACATTGCTGGCGGACGAGACAACTGACATATCAGGTAGGTTTGACCTTCATCTCTCGGTCTAATAACGGCTTAAAAACAAGTTATTTTAGGCGGTCAATAAGTTTTCAGCAACATGGAACTTGCGTTAGGACACTTAGCTTTACAATTAGTTTGCTTGGCTTGGTGGACACTAGAAAGGTGCATTTAGGCGGCTAATTAGGAAAACTATCTTTATTAAATTTTAATTATTACAATTTATCTTGGAATGATCGGAAACCATTAAATCAGTCGATTTCAAAAATATTTGGAGCATCTGTGAAAAGTGCAAAAATTACCGCTTGTGATAAATTGGGGCGGGCGCATTTGGCCGCATTTTCTACCCCCCCCCCCCAAAAAAAAAAAAAACGATGCGTTTGCTTTTAATTTTTTTTAAGTTGACTGATTTAGTGGTTTTTGACGATGCCCAGCAAGTTTTCAGTTTGAACTATGTGTGCATTTTTATTAATTAAAAGGTTAATAAACTATCAAATGATTAGCCGCCTAATTGCACCGAGCAAGCTTGTTCCCACTGGCCGCCAAGCCGGGAAAACTAATGGTAATACCAAAAAGGTCCTAACACGAGTTCCCTTGATTTAAAGTTCTGGACCTTCTAAAAAAATACACTCCGTTCATATCCACAGTATGGGCTATACTCCGTCTCATTAGTTATGTGCAGCTTTGTGAAAGACACGGACGCTAGGTGCGGCATTGGAAAGGAATTTTTTTACGCGACTTCGTGAGAACAGAATACTCTTAAAGGCCCCCCCCTTTAAGAGTAGTTAAGGAGAGGAAATCATTACCCCCGTGCAATGATTTCCGGACTTCGGTCAAACATTTGTGGAAGTTGCCCTCGGACTCTTCTAAAGTAAAAAACAGAAAACAGATTTTGCCTGCGTGTCCTTGTTGATGTGTAAAAAAAAAAAGAAAGATGAAGATTGGCATTTCTGGCACCCCTCAACCCACTCCCAGCCTTCAGGGTCACACCTGGTCCCCCTCCTAGTGACGTAACTCGGGGTGCCGTGTAGCTTCCCGTGTGCTCTCTCGGAGGACGCTTCCTCTCCCTCTCTCTGCTGACATTAGCGGGCGTTATGCTGCAGCTTAGAGCCGAGCGACTTCACGTAATCTTTTCGCCGTAGTTCCTTCGGCTGACACTCGCCGCTGCAGGTAGGGGACAAAGCTCGACTTTTGCTTTGCGATTATGCAGTGGAACCGCGACATTTTTTAATGAAGGAAATGTCTTCTCTATCCTCCGGGACACGATAAACAGCGTAAAAAGGAAGAGATGAAAATTCTTTTAATCTTAAAATCGTTGCACACCCCCCCCCTTTTTTAATCGACGCTTGTTTGGATAAGACTTTGAGAGCACTACTCACAACGTGAGAAATCTATACTCTGTTTCACCTTATAATGTACCGCAGGAAAGGCTACAAGCGCGAGCTCCTTGCTCTAGGGCACATCTTGTCGGCACCAGCTCTCGTGCGTTAAGAGTAGCTCCCAACGCTATGAGCTCGCGCTTCTAGCCTTGTCTGCGGTACACTATAAGGCGAAATGAAGTATAGTATAGACGAGCGCGTGACTAGCGCGCTGTTTACGAGCAAGATCGCCTTGCCCACACCGGCTGTGGGCACTGCACAGACGCGTCAAGTACTATTCAGAGAATACAAGCGGCTGCGCGTGCGCCGTGCCGACGACGGTGGCGCACACGCAGCCACTGGCGCCAGTCGCCGTGGCTCCGGAGGGACGTCAGAGTCGTTCTAATCGTGGCTTATTTTCTTCTCAGGCAAGGAGCAGATGTCAGTGTGCGTCCGTTACCTTCAAGACGGCTCCTTGAGAGAAGACTTCTTGGAGTTCGTGGAGGTCGACAACTTGAGTGGCCGATCATTGGCGTCTGTGCTCATGGGGGTGCTCAGAGAAAGAGGTGTTGACACGACGTACCTGTGCGGGCAAGGATACGATGGTGCCGCTAACATGGCTGGACGCTTGAATGGAGTTCAGGCAGTCATTCAGGAAAAGCATCCCGCGGCACTGTATACTCACTGTTCCAGCCACTGCCTGAACCTTGCGCTCTGCGACTCATGTGCCCTGCCAGATATCCGCAATGCCGTTGGAACAGTCCGAGAGGTGTGCACATTTTTTCGAAAGTCTGCGCACAGAACCGCTGTGCTAAAAAGAATTATTGCACAAAAGCACTCTGGGAGCAGAAAGGAACGACTGCACGCGTTCTGTGAAACTCGATGGGTGGAGCGGCACGAAGCCATTCAAACATTTGTCGAATTCTTTCCTGCAGTCATCGCAGCTCTCGAGACCCTTCAAGACGAAGGAAACGCAGAAACGGCCACTAAGGCTCACCAGCTGTTGTCGTGTGTCCTGACGTCATCATTCATCGTGACGATTGTAATTTGCGGCAAACTTCTGTCGCTGACACTTCAGTTGTCAAGGCAGCTTCAGTGCCCTACAGCAGACTTGGTGCAGGCAATCGCCCACATCGATGACGTCGAGGCTGCTGTCGTCCAGCTGCGGGAGTCGGGGTTCCCAGCGCTTCTTCAGGCGGCGCAACAACTCTGCGAAGAAGTAAATCTGGAAATAGAGATACCTCGCGCCCGTCAACGACAAATTAACAACATCCCCTCATGCACTGTGGAGGATTATTTCAGGGTGTTCGTATATCTTCCGTTTCTTGATCATTTCCGCGCGCAACTCTCCGAGCGCTTCCGACGTCAGAAGGGGACCATTAAGTTGCTTTCTGCTTTTCTGCCACAGAACATCGCCCAAGCAGAAAAAGATATCGACATTGATCAAATTGTCACCCTCTACGGAGGGCTCGTTTCCTTCAGCGAGCTTCCTGGTGAAGTTGTCATCTGGGCGCAGAAGTGGAGAAGTGGCCCCATCCAGCCCGTTTCCGCGGTACAGGCAACTTGCCTTTGCCCGAGCGCTTTGTACCCGAACATCTACCGCTTGCTGCAGATCCTGGCCACCATGCCCGTCAGCACCGCAGAAGCAGAACGTTCGTTCTCAACGCTCCGTAGGCTGAAGTCGTACCTTAGAGCCTCAACATCACAGCAGCGCTTGGTAGGGCTCGCGCTTTTAAACGTTCACCGCGATGTTCATGTCAGCGCAGAAAGGGTCCTCTCGCTCCTTTCCATTGATCGCCGGCGGCTTCGCCTGAATGTGTAGTCCGTGCGGGAAAGCGGGAAAAGAGCAATCGCCTGGGAAAATTTCCCAAGAGGTAGTAACCAAAGCTATCTACTGTTATTGTCGTACTTGATGTACAGGGTCCGAGCGAGAAAAGTAAACCCTCCTTTTCGACCCGAATAAAAAAAACTACGCACCGCCGAACGCTGAAACTTCGCCAGAATGTAACCCTATATTAGTTCGAGCAAGGTATCAAAGTTTCAGAACGTAGCGTCACCGAATTCAAAAGTTATGAGTAATTATCGAAAATTTTCAATGGGAGATTGGTGGCAGACGGCGCGGTTCACAGAGCTCGCGGGTACATGGAGATGAATGGGAGACGCATCGGCGCCGCGGCCCCATTTTCTCATTGACATTTTCAAAAATTGCTTCTAACTTTTGAATTCGATGATGCTACGTTCTAAAACTTCGGCATCTTGCTCGGACCGCTAGGGTTACATTCTGGCGGAATTTCACCGTTCAGCGACGCGTAGTTGTTTTATGCGCGCCGAAAATGAGGGTTTACTTTTCTCGCTTGGACCCTATACGAATGGCAGTCTTTCATTTTCCATGTTATGTTCAAATTGTTTTTGATTTCATTGTTTTCGCTTTCATGTATTGTTTTCACTTTCATGTATTAATTGTTGTTATTGTTTTTGCTTTCATGTATTAAATTTTTTTCTCTTAGTACCTGAATGTACTGAGTCTCCTGCACTTTCTTAAATAGGTAGGGGTGATAGTGGAAATAAGAAGTGAGTCTTTGTCATCATAAGAGCAGAGGAATAACCAAAAGTATGCTCTTATGTTCGTAAAGAGTACATATGCGAGCCCTCTCTTCTCTTCCGGTGTCACCGGGGATGTAGAACACCCCCTGAAAAATATTTCTGGCTACGCCACTGGATAATGTTATGTCTAGACATCAACCTGTGTTGGCAGGCACGTTTTCAGCAGGCACATTTCACTACCGAGAGTAATGCCCCAAATGGGCCAATTTCAATTACACTAGTAGTTTTGACAACAGCCAAACCCTGCAGTTCCTTGTTAATATTAACAGCAGCGCCCTTTCCACTAGGCCAATTCACCGGGATCGTCAGTACACCTCTGAGGGCGTCAGTGCCTCAGTTGCATCGTCACCGCGGACGCGCATGCAGTCGCTCAAATGTAGCAATACCCGGTTGCAGTCAGGACCAGCATGTAGGCGATTTAGCGAGCGACGAGGTGAGACGAGCGACGGTGAGAGCGACGATAGTTAGCGACGAGCGACGGAGATTTCTCATTGTCGCTCGTCGCGTGCCTCGGTTTTTGGATTTAGAAAACGTTGCTGATTGCCTTGGTCGCTTGCTCCCGTCGCTCTCACGCGGCTTGCGTCGTCGCGCGACTGACCGAACGACAGCGAAACAGGCCGCTGTGGCGTCTCTCGTCACTCGCCAGATCACTTACACGACGTTTCATCGATACGTTACGTTTTATCGCTATTTCGCGCGCGACATAGCCTTGGGAGGGGGCATTCATGTCGCCGACATGTGCAGACTTCGGAGGCCCGATTCACTGAAGCGGCGGGGCATTCCCCCGATTATTAAGCCTAGTTTTCTTAATGCCGTAGCCCCACTAGAGTGACAAACAGGAACAAAAGATACTGACAAACCCCTAACGCGTTTTTAATGTTTTTGCAGCTCGCAGATAATGCATCGTGTCATACCCATTTCCAACAGTCGGTGCCGCTGCCGCGAGCACACGACAAGCAGACGAGAATGCGTCGCGGAGTAACACTTTGTATCAATGTGTTATTCCGCGCTCGCCCTCCTTATTTGTTGCGGCCACCTGTAGGTTCCACAGCCCTGCAGAGAACTTCTGACTAGGAGTATAGTCGACGCTTTCTTTTCTCGATTGCGTTCGCAGCGTCCACCGTGAACTTGTGCGCTCGGCCGCAGCCGCCGCAGCCGAACCAGCTGGACGGCCTCCGGCGCGCGTACCGGCGGCGGCAGCGTAGCCATAGCAACCACGCCGCGAGTGCGGTTGCCAGACAGAATTCACACGATTTTTTTTCTTTTCACTCACGGTGAGTTACAAGAAGTTAGGCGCGTATCATTATAATACATTATGATGTAAGAGGTTATTAAGAGATATATGTACCTACCTAAGACAAATGCAGGAAAAATATTATTGAGAAATAATATTGGCGTAATCTTTTCATATCTTTATAAAGACTAGCGTGGTCACTGGGCTAACCGATGCGCGAAAATGGAGGGCATATATACCGCTCGGGGCACTGCTCCGTTTGTATTAGTAGGATGTATGTACTATTGATGTGTGTTGACCGTGTCATGATTGTATTAGCGTGTGCGTGTGTGTAGTATGTGCAGTGATGTGTGTATGTCCGTGGCGTGAGTGCTCGTGTGGAGCGTCAGGTAGTCGAAAGAATTGCTATTTTTTTTCTTCAAATATTTGTAACTTTTATTTTCGTCGCTAGATGGCGGTGGTTGCCACACAGTTTGAAAAGTGTGGCAGTTGGTGATCTATAACTATTAGAGCGCTGGATGCCACTAGTCCATCCGTCGCGTTATCAGCGCTGCTCCGATTTAACTGGTGGCTGTGTCACCGTGTTATGCTGCCCGATTGTAACGAAAGGAGGCTAGGCGGCTTGCCTAGCGCGTGTTCTAGGTGCTGAATACCGCTGTTCACGCACAAACGTCCATGATTGGATAACACACGTAACAGAGGTGAGCACGGGCATTAGTTGATCGAAAGCCACACGGAGCGCGAGTGCGATACCTCCTAGCCGCTGTCGACAGAGGGTGTCTGAGCGATTCGTTGTCGCTCACGGCAAGTGGGCGTTGTGTTCAATAAAGCCAGCATGCCAGTGTTTGTAAAGCGATCCCTTCTTTATAAACGCTTCTGATGCGATGAAAATGCGACCCGCATTGAGCAGGCCGAGCGAGACTTCGGCGACAGTCTCGGCTGTTCAGCCTCCAGCGGTTTCGGCCTTACTCGTATTACTTGCGGTGTTGGTGCTTTGTAATAGAGATGTTTGGAAAGTGTTTTGCGCCTCCAGATGACACCAAACGAGCGTGCGAGCCGTAAGCTCTCGCTCCGGCGAGAAGCCGCGTACGGCTCGCCAAGCCTTTTAATCGTATCGCCTGTCGCATACTGGTCGCCATATTGTTTTTAGGGTGTTAGCAGCTACACGATTTTCTTTACCTCCGGCGGCTAACACCCTTACACGAATAAAGGCGTTAGCCAGAGGACGAGCCATGTACACGAATAAGGGTGTAAAAATTTTAAGTGTGTACGCGCGCAAGCACGTGTGCCATGCGTGGGAAGGTAATCCTTTCACAAATTGAGCGCAACGCTAGCTCAGTGCTGCTGCGACCCCGAGCCACCGCCGCATTCGTGTCTCGTATCTTGTGTTCGAAGTTTCTCTGTCAATGTTTTTTTAAAACTTTTTACGCTTCATATAAAGCAGGAGTACCCCGGTTTGTAATGTTGATTCAGCACTCAGGTAGCGCTGCAGCTCTGAATGTGTGACTCGATGTCTGTCTGTGACAGGGTGGAAACATCCTTTGTTTACCCAGTGCCACCGGCGCGTGCCGAAGAAAACACATAAATTAACCTTGGGAAAGGAAATGGCTTCAAAAGTCTGGCCAAAGCTGAGCGCTCGCGCCGGGAGACGCCGGGGCGCGTGCACTTTCTATAAACATAGAAAATGACCATACCAGCGCGTCTGTATGAAGGCACTTTATGCCTGACTAGAGTGCCTCAATGCCTACTTGTGATTGTGAAGAGTTTAGTGTCAAACGCTATCCAAGCTGCTGCTGCGAGCGCATGGCCTCATCACAAGTTCCATGCGCTCACGTCAGCAGCTTTGACATTGCAAGCAGGACGTCGGGCTACCCCATTGCTATGCGCTGGCGTGAGTTATCCCAGTGTCCTAACAGGTCGCAGCTAGTACATATGGAGTGAAAGCTCGCGCTGCACAACCCAGGAATTCCGGATTTAATCTTTATCCCTGCTTGTTTCGTTGTGCGTAAGCATTATAGCGGCATACATCACTAGACCGTTTCAACTTTAGTTCGAGCGCAGCGGACGCTACGAGCAATCCGAGCCAATCCAGCGTGATAAAGTGTCATGTGATCTAAAGATTCACGTGTCGCTCCGCTCAACTACAAAATCACGTGATACTATCCCAGCGCTGAACTGGCTGAAAGCTTCCGACGTCCTCGGACTGAAAAATGTTAGAGACCCCAAGGTAACAGCTGTACTACTTTTAATACTCAAAACAAAAAAAATGCTATTCGGTCTATAGCATGCTTGTGCTATAATGATTGATCACACATACATTTATTTTAAGCATAACTTATTCACTACCCAACAGTTAATATTTTTCAACTTTGCAAAAGTAATCTTCAATTTTCTTAGAAACAATACGGAGTCCTTTGTTACTCAATTTCCCTTAAAGGGATGCTGAAGCGAAACTTGAAATACACCTATTATGGTCAGAAATAGGTTTAATATGATCAATGATATCCGTAATTCATAATCGCGCGTTTGTATTTTGAACGGATGGCTATATTTTTCACCCTGAGGGGCCCGATTGGGCGCGCGCTCGAAAATCAGCCATCGGAGAGCGCGATGCGTCTTGGGATATTCGGCGCATTCGTGACGTCACTTGTGCCAGACGGGAAAGGCTACGGCGTAGATGTTGTGGTTACGAGCGTTGCCACTTGGTGGCGCGTCGACGATATACGACCTGTGACAACGTGGCCGTTTGAGATGTGCAAGGGCTGCACGCACGCTGTACCACGGCAAGTCGGCAACCACGGCACCACTGACAAAACTAGCTCGGAGGCCGGATTCTCAAAGCGAAGGTACGACGAAAAAGTGGGTACGACGAAAAAAGTGCGTACGACAAATTTGAGAGAAAGCCCATATTCTCGAAACGAAATTGTCGTAACTTTTGCGCAGGTTACGACAGAGTCCTACGACAGCTGTTACGAATTTTTTACGATCACAGCCGCATGGTCGACATGGTTGCGACGACCAACGGACATTTATTTTTCTACGTGCTCTTCTCGCGCGTCCCGACTTCAACCAGCACGAAAAAAGGAAGGAGTACTTGAAACAGACCACGACGAACAAGACCGCTGGATCCACAAACACCTGAGAAGAGCTACAACGGCCGCGATTCCACCGACCAAGCGAGCTCGGCAGAATATAGTAGGCCTAGCAGCAACACCGACCCGGCGCACCGTTGCTCCGGCGGTCCTTGGCCAGGACCGTCTGCCCACGACCGGATGGCCTGCTGAATGGAATATGCCCGCGCGACCCTTGTGGACCCTTCCCGGATGAATAGTTTGATCCCTGAACTAAATTTCAGAGGTCAATCTTTTCCCCTTGTCATCTCGATCTCCTTGTTTTCCGAGGCAGCGGGGACGAACGCTGTCGTCGAAAAGGGTCTCTTATTGATTCTACCTCCTTGTTTTGTGTGGGAAGACGAACGCTGTCGTCGAAAATGGACTCTCATTGATTCTATCTCCTTGTTTTGTGTGATATAGAACTCAAATAAACGCGATACGGATTACCTTCGCAACACGGTATGTACACTTTGTTATTAGTTTGCCATTTTTATTCTGACACGACGCTACGTCACTGTCGAGCTATAGCAGTTCGTGGGAGCTGCGCAATGTCGGTCCAACCTTTCTTTGCCGAGTGTCACGTCAGTATCGAGTTGCAATCGTATAAGATCGGCCCCGAAGCACTTACCGAAACGCGGTCTAAAACAGAGCGAATCCAGCACTTCGATCAAAGCGCGCGTCCGCTCCGACTGTGAACAGGTATTTGCGTGGCTCTTGCTGACACTCTCGTAGTTCGAACGTGTCTTTTTTAACGCCGGCTCGCAACTCGCAGCAACTAATACCACTAATACCGGCCGTGCCAGAGCCGTGCTAGAGCGTGCTCGCGTCGTGTCGTGTCGTGCATGGAGCCGCTGGAGCCGCAACGAGAACGAGCTCACTGTGGCCAACTACGCTTTGGCTTTCTGCGCCAAGGCTTTGCAAACGCGTTCAGGCCTAGGCTAATTCTGCCGGCACGCCGTATTTCCGCAGAACGGCGCTGCTCCTATGCCACAAGTGATGTCAAGAGAACTTCCCACCATCCACCAGATGTGAATTTAAAATCGTTTAATTATGTTTAAAATTAGTTATCCTGTGTTTTACAGCGCGATATTGATATTTCCGAGGTGGTGTCTGTCCCTAGCCCATATTTATGCAAAAAGATCGGCGCTAAAATTTCGTTTCCTTACCCCTTTAAGAGACACCCAACACAACTTGCGACGTGTGGAATATGATAGAGGCCAAATACGTACTTATTATGGTGAACAAACATTAAAGCAGCAATTAACACAACTTTTTAAATTTGCACCCACAAATTCCCGATATAGCAACTAAATCAAGATCTGCAGATATATTTAAAAAAAGAATAAGGAATTATATTTCGAGCATATATAAAATATTGTGTATACATGCTGCCGGACATTTCATTGTGTTAGAAATGTACATATTTCTTGTTATATTTGTTCTGTTCTTGTGTTTCATTTGTATATATACTGTGTGTTTCCTTGTAAGAGCTGCGCCGCTCTGAAACCTGTATGGGGTACGGGGTCAGGGTCAGGTGTTTTAATGCACCTTAGGTCCCTGCCACCCCAAAATTAAATGGCAAATAAAAAAAATACAAACTGCACTGGCTAAATCTCTCTTACACAGCGTAAAAGGGGAGGGGGAGGGGGTGGATGTGTTAGAGATCATGCGTCACTTGAGTGGCAATCTAATTTCGCGCTGCCTACTCCAACTAAACCAAATTCTTTATACGGCGCACGCAGAAGCTAAAAATATCTATATATCTATATATATAAATGCAGTTGTCTGGACCAATTAGGATGTACCGAAAATTGTAAGCTTTCTTTCTGTCTCTTTATTTCCGTGATCGTTTATGTCCTCATATTCAGAAGTCAAATCATAGCGAATCACTCTATCAGCTCAAAGACTAAAATAAGAAAACAAAATATGCTGAGAGCAGCTTTACGAAAAAAACATCAAATTTATTAAACAGGCTACCTCGTAATTTTTCCTCGAATAATCTAACAAAAGAATGGACGTTGCGCACCAAAACTGTAAATAGCTAACAATTATAATAAGTAGTGATATCTCGCAAGATTTTCTGTGTGTGTGCAAACTAGTATTTGCATTCACTTTCATGATCTGCGAGCTCGTCCAAAAGAAGAAAAGAAAGGACAGGGCGTTGGAGATTGCGTCTGCGGCAGCAATCGATTTCCAGTTTTTTGTCGTGTGACCCCACTTTCTGCGCGCAGTTGGCACAGAGAGCGTGATCACTTGGTCACCTTTGCGCTCCACCATCAGTCCGAGCGCAGCGGACGATACGAGCCATCCCAGCCAATCCAGCACTCGTGCCATTTGATCTTGAGCTCCGCATGCCCCTCCAAACTCTTCGCCCAACCAGATGGTCACGTGACACGCTCCCGGTGCTGGATTGGCTGGGATTGCTCGCAACGTCCACCGCAAGCGGAGTACAGTTGAGACGGAGCTTTTGCTGGTCGGGGTGTGCGTAAATTGGTCGAGGGGCACTCATTTTGACAGCCGAGGTCTCTCTTCAAAAGGATTAGGATTATCTTTCCGCGGCATCTTTCTTCTGTGTCCAAGCTTCCCAAGAAATATCGCGAAGACAACGTTCCCCTCCTTCTCCCTCACCCCGCCCGTCGCTGTCCGAGAGAGCTTACAGCCCCTGCAGAATGACCAAAACGTAAAAGTTTTCTGGCTGGGGAGGAGGAAACAGACGGAATGCTGAAGAGGAGCTTTCCTCCTCTCCTCTCCGGCATTCCGTCTGCTTCCTCCTCCCCTGCCCTCCTTTCCCTCGAAGTTTTTTAACCTGACCTTCGAACCCCCCCCCCCCTCCACCCACACACACCCTTACTCCACCCCCTCCGTTCTTCCCTGAGCGGACCGCGCGCGGCGTCCGTTTGTGAGCACAAGAACATAATAATACAAAAAAAAACAACTTCAAGACAAGGTAATAACGTTTTGTTAATACCTACAGCCCTCAAAACCAACAAATGTATTGGGTTGAAACACTGCCATCACGCATAAATAGGTCACGTTTATGAGAGGGTACAAAACCTTTGCATGGAGGAAGAAAGGGAGAGGGATTATCTGACAATGCGGGTTATGGTGTCAACATTCATTTTGTTCTGTTTTGATTATTTGTGTTTCCGTGATTCCGCTAACATATGTATGTGTGTGTGTGTCCGCGCGCTTCTGTCTGGAAATACGCATGTGAGTGCCAATTCGTGTGTATGTGAGCCCGCGTGTGTATGCGCGTGTGCGTTTCTGTTTGTGCGTATACTTGTCTGCGAAGATACAAACGATAATAAAGTCATTCGTGCCTTCGCATCGCCGGCCTTGCGCCTGGTGCACGTGTGCTAACTTTAGCGTACTCCCGCGCTTTCCACGCGTCCTCAAATTGCCAGATTTAGGGCTTTTCGATGGCGCTCAGAGAGTTTCTAATAGAAACCAAACGTTTAAAGGGGCGGTGCAACCATTTTTTTTACAATGTGCGAATACCGCTTAGAACAAATCTCTGACGTCTATGACCAATGAAACACTCGTTCGTTTTTCTTCTTACGCAATAAACGTCGCAGAAAAAAATAAAGAAAAAGGAGCAGCGTTCACCTCCTCAACTCGCGGCCAGAACAAGCGGCTACGTGATCTGGAGCCGATTATATGCCGCCAATGTTGATCATAGCCACGCGCTGGGTTTGGCGAAGCACAGGACACGCGCTGAGTTCCAGACATTCATTGCAGCTATTGGACATGGGCCACAACCCGAATCCTTGTCGAGCTATTCCTTATCACGAGCCCAAATCGAGTGCCCACGCAATGCCCGGGTCAAATCTATGAGCTGCATTCAACTACCATCACTGCGATCCCCTAGCTATGTCATAAATTTTTGGGAAGGAGAGATTGAAAGAAAACGCTCGCTTTTACCGTTGAAATTACACCGCAACAAAGAGTTTTCTTGGTCAATGGCGTTGCGTGCGAGTATACTTGGGTTTGACTATTGTGAGAGTAAGCTCGTGTAAAGTGAAAAAACACAACATTCCAATTGAATATCGTTGCAATGCCTCTTTAAAGGGAAACTGAAGCGGTTCTGTTTTTGACGAAAAACACCTATATCGCTTTCATTTGGCCTTCAAGATCACAAATATTGAGATAATTTTTTTTTTAATTTTGTGCGCGGAGGTCGCAGAACTTAATTTTTAAAGTACCGCTGAAACCCCTCCTTCCCGGGCGCCACTTCATACGAGGATTTTCGGAATCCCTGCTCTCGCGCATCTTCAGCGCCCGTCAAAGCTATGCTCGTGCACGCTTGCTAGTTTCGAAAAGGTCATAAAAGGCCGTGTTCCAAAATTTACTCGATCCTACGCCAGGTTAAGGGTTTTTGTACCTTGGCGTTGTAAAACCTACTCGCATCCTGCGTTTTTCAATCTGTGTTGTCACGTGACATGACCCGTCGGAGTAACTCGGATCCGTTTGCGTAAGATTTGGAACACAGCCAAATAGACGTCACGACTAGCGTCAGTGCGCAAAAATATACGGCAAGCTTTCAATTGCACGCGCTGCTAACAGGAGCGACATGTGCTTGGGGGCCCAAATATTCTAGTATGGCGTCACGACTTGTTGGAGGTTTTCGTGTTTTCTCGCGTTTCGTTACATCTTCGGGGAAAACGAACATGATATTAAGATTCACGAGATACAAATACGACAAAATTCACCTCTATCTCGTTCTTTTTTTTTCAAGAAGTGTTTCAGCTTTCCTTTAATCTCACTAATTAAAGAGTCAATTGAAAAAAAAATAGCTTGCTATAATCCGTTGCAACTCAAGAAGGTAGGGCGAGGGTAAAACGGGCCGGGGAGGAGAAAGCAGACAGAACGCTGAAGAAGAGAGGGGAAACCTCCTTCACTCTTTAGCGTTCCGTCTGCTTCCTCCTCCCTGGCCCGTCTTACTCTCGCCCTACCTTCTTGAGTTGCGACGGACTATAATTAGTATTTTTTTTGTGTGTAATTTTTTATGTTCGCTTGGCTTGTAGTTAGTTCCCAAAAAGAGATTATTATTTCCGTAACCACCCAAGTTTTAAGGCTTTCTGAAATTATTTGCAGAAACATCCGGTATAATAGGCTATGATTTAAGTTAAAAAGTGAGTACTGCCGGAGTATGAATTTTTTCGATAAACGGCGTTTTCGATAAACGGCCTTTTCGATAAACGGCGTTTCTCTAAACTGAGTCTCTTCTTTCTCTAAACCGTGCTTCGATAAAACGAGCCCGTTCTCTAAAACGTGCTTCGATGAATTGGCATTCGATCAACTGTAGTAAACCCAAGAAAAGAGGGGGACAAAGGGCAGCGAGTGACATATAAGTTTGTCCTGTGAAATGAAGTTTTTAGCTGAGGAAGTGGCCGAGTGGGCTAACTAGGGTGCCTATACATGTTTCCGCCGCTCCGCTGTTTAGGGTGGCGACAACGTTTTTGATACCTGTTGCCGACAAACCGGTGTTGCCTACCTCGTCACCATGACAACCTGCGCTGTTTTCGTCGACCATTTCGTTACACTCGCCGGTCCTGTGCTCGCACTACGCCGCTAATAGACCTATTGCTGTCTTACCCAAGCATCAAGGTGAATGCAGGGATTGGTGTTCCACGCGCCGCACGCGCTGGCCTCAGCAGTAGTAACTTTTCCAAAGCAAAAACCTAAAACAAATGGCATCTTGCACGCGCGTTCGTCAATGCTTTCTTTTGGTTATTTACTTCGAATCTTTTATACAGGAAAGGCGTGCGCGTGTGGCGCGTGGAACACCAATCCCTGCATTCTCCTTGATGCTTGGGTAAGACAGCAAATGGTCTATTGTCGTCAGCGCTATTGAGCGCCCACCGCTCTATACTTCGTTTCAGCTTGGGTCCAGACGCAGCCGATGCTACGAGCGCGAGCGTATGGCCCTGAACAGTGCTTGCATTGCACGAGCGCGCGTGCTTGGCAGGGACGCTGAAAGCCCGGAGCTCGAGCTTGTAGCATCGCCTGCGTCTGGACCCAAGCTGAAACGAAGTATAGTTCCAACGGCGAGGCTCCGGCGTCCGATGCCGCTCTGATGCGTTTTATTTTGTCGCGGGAACTCGCGTTTCGTTAAAAGCAACGCACACTTCCTGCTCGCAACTTCCAAATATGAAACACCCGAATAAAGAGAGCGACAGCCACCACGACCGCCATCCTGCTGAGTCTCCGACTCCTCTCGTGAAGGGAAACGGAAGTGGTCTCACAGTGTTGCCGGTGTTTTGAGACTACAGGAATTCAACGTTCTTTACGTTTAGCGAAATAAGAAGTGGAAAAAATTGGCGGTGGGAGAGTATATCTGAAAGGGTAACAAGAAGCTAGCGCCACTCTAAAGCTGAGCAAAAACATGTAGGCACCATAGGGCTAACCTGTCTCAGCTCAAGGCTGTATAAACAGTACAAAGCAAGCCAATTTTTTTTTTCGTTTGAGACTTCGTCTGTTGTGTTCAGTGTTTTGTCTTTTGTTCGTTACCCCCCCCCCCCCCAGTCTCTAGTTTGCAACCAGGGTGTCGAACCGGAACCGAACCGAACCGAAAACCGGAACAGAACCGTTATTTTTCGCCGAACCGGAACTGAACTGAACCGAAATCTTCGCCGCCATCTTGGAACTGAACCGGAACCGAACCGAAAAAATATATAACGGTAACCGGTTCAAAACGGTTCAAGGTACTTTTTTTTTTGTTAGTATCACGAAATGAGCACATGGGAACAAAAAATCGGCGGCTATATTTCTATCTACTGATCAAATCGTTACATCCAGAATTGCAA
The DNA here is from genome assembly GCA_037355805.1 of Ixodes ricinus. Lineage (NCBI taxonomy): Eukaryota > Metazoa > Arthropoda > Arachnida > Ixodida > Ixodidae > Ixodes > Ixodes ricinus. Next base: position 39,009 of record JAZHYW010032459.1, on the reverse strand, counting down.
TGTATGGTAAATTTTGGGTTTTCGTGTCGCTTTTGTATTGGCAATATGATTAACCATGTGTCACGTTGTCACGTGACGTCATGATGTCAACACATGTTGTCAAGTAATGTCACGTGACCTCGTGACGTCACGTGAGTCACTGCGTCAACTCGACTTAATTTGAGAAAGTCCCTAGATGCATTAACCTTGTTGGCAGCATAACGTGAAATGACACCACGATTTTGCACCGAGAGCCACGTGACACCATGACGTAAGCGATTTTCATATCTTCTAGTGGAGTGCTCGGGTTGATGACAACCAGCATCACCAAACATTCGGGTAACGGCTCATGTCAATTAAATATGATAATTGCCCAACTCTAACAATATCTGAAGCTCAGCCCAAGCTTTTGCTTTCCAAACTCTAGCAGCCTAGGGCATGACTGTGATGAACACTGACGGTATATAATTAGCGTCAGATCACCTGGCCGTTTGTTCAAATTGCGAAATGAGGAGAGGATCGACAGCTGTCTCTTTCCTTTATATTTTCTGGATCTGCTATTAGGGGAAAACTAATGAATGTTTCCTCAAGCTATCAACACCAGAGGTTATTTCTTAACAGTATTTATTGAAAGTACAAAAACAAAATGTTCCAAGACCAATTTTACATCATCGAAGCACCCAAACGTTTTTTTCGTTGTTGCTGAACTGCATTCGAAAGATGTCCCCGAGAATAGAAGTATTGAAATGACTAAATTTGACTTATTAATATGAAGTTTCATAGAACTACATGTGTGTACGAAAAAAATACGTAAAAAAAATTAGTGACTTTAGATGGGCAGCCCAACGTTGGCAGTCGCTGTAAGTCTCATACGAGCGTCGCTCTCAAGTTATTGGCCAAGTCTGGACCCCATCTGTATTTTGCTTAAAGGAGCTATAAAAAGATTTCTACACATCACTAAATACTACTCAAGATCGCTCCCTAACGGTAATAACTGATTAAACTTGGATTTGCTCTTTTTTCTAGGCAATGGCAGTCGCCAAATATTAGAGAAATATGAGCATCGTTCATCCCCTCAACTCGGTGCCAGATGCGGCTACGTGGCCTGGTGCCTGTCTTATGCCGCCAACGTTAATCATACCCCCGCGCTGGGGTTGGAAAGGAAGAAAACGCGTGCTGAGCTTCAGGCATTGTTAGAGTTCGGCTATTCTCATCACCGCAGTGGTTGGAGACGAGCCACTACCCAAGTGTCCGTCGAGGCATTGATTGTTACGAGCCGATGTCCAGTGATCACGCAGTTCTCCTGTCCAATCCATGAGCCGCGCTCAACTGTCGTCAGGCAGGTGGTTTTGATCCCACAATTACGACATCAATCTTTGGAAAGGCAAGACTAGAAGAAATAGTCTCATTTTATCCTCGAAATTTTACCGCAACAAAGAAGCTTCTAAATCAGTGGAGGCCTGTGCGAGTATACTTGGGCCAGACTAGGACCACTACGCCTCGGAAAAGTCATGAACATTCCAACCCGATATCGTTTTATGACCTGTTTAAACTTCACGGGGTGCAAAATAAAAGCAATGGAGGGTTGTGGTTAACAAGTGTCAAATAAAATTGTCGAATTAGCACACACAAACGGAGGAGGCAATTCCTCAGGAATACTTTCAGCCTTTCCACTCTGGTGAAGAAGGAAGACCAGCGAAGCTGTACTCTGGTGGGAATGAAGTAATGGCCGGCCGCAAGTCGGCAAGCCAGAGTGGAAAGGATGGGAAGGTTGCTGCCATCTATGAGCGACGGCGGACACCAGACACCCATCAAATCAATTGTCTGGTTGCCGTCGTCGCTTAAAGATGGCGGTAGCTGTCCAGAGTTTAGTGTCATCATTTGTTTGCTGACGGATACAATACTGGGGAAACGTGTGCGGGGGGGGGGGAGGGGGGGGTTAGTTTTAGAAACATATTGTGTTGTAAATGTTCCTCTTCCACGCATCTTTGGTGCAGACCAAAAAGGGTGATCCCGAAAACTACGTTGTTTGCATATACGCTCTTCCCAAAAAGCATGTTTTTGCCGTGGCAGCGGCTAGTGCCGTTCCTCATGATTATGCACTAAGAATAATATTACGTGCCTTTCAAATACTTGGCTTTCACTGAGCTTGAACCTCCTGCAGTGTGCATTTTTCACCATCGATTTTCTCAGCAAGAAGAAATCAGAATGACCACCAGCCTATAATGTAATGACGTCACGTGCATACCATGTTAAACGGTTCAGCTTTCTGGTGAAATGTAATGTTCGCAACACTAGCAATAGATGTCCTAATTGTAAAGTTGTGCAGTATGTATAGCAGTCTCGCGATGATATATGGCAGCCTAGAGAAATGTTAGAGCGCATGGCTATTCTCATTTCATTTCATTTATTGAACCTTAAGGGCCCGTGAGGGCATTACATAAGGGGGGATCATTCATATTATACATTGGAAAAACAAACACAAAAAATACATTCAGGAAAAGGTTGGCAAACGGTTAACAACATAAAAAGTGCAATTGAAGACTTGATTTAAAGGCGTTTGGGTCCACGATGGTGACGATGGAGGATGGGAGGCTGTTCCAGTCATTGATAGCTTGTGGGAGGAAAGATCGGTTGAAAGCGTTTGTTGAGCCAGAGATCCTTTTGATGGCGCAGGCGTTGTTTAGGCGAGATGATGTTCGATCGGGAGGTGATAATAATGCTGTTTTAATGTCAGGACAGTGATAATAGATTTTGTGAAGGAGGCAGAGCTGAGAGACGTTCCTACGAAGCTGCAAAGAAGAAAGGGTTAGTTGACTTTTCAGGGCAGAGACACTGATGGAGTTATCGTACGTGGAAAGGATGAAACGAGTGGCCCTGTTTTGAATTGCTTCCAGATGATTGATAAGGTAACCTTGATGGGGGTTCCAGATGGAGGCAGCATATTCTAATTTAGGTCGAATAAGTGTGTCGTAGGCCAGTTTGCGGACGGTTGGTGGAGCAGGTCGAAGGTTACGTCGGAGTACTCCCAGGGTCCTGGAGGTGTCTGCGGAGATGGCTTCAATGTGATGATTCCATGAAAGTCTGATGTTAATTTTACACCGAGATATTTGTACGAAGGAACAGTCTCAATTTATATCGGAGCCTAAGTAATATTGGTTGGACAAAACGGTTTTTTGTTCTAGTGAAACAGATTAGTTTACATTTAGATTTGTTTAATGGCATGAGCCACTGTTCGCACCATTTATTAATTTTTACTAAATCATCTTGGAGTTGAATGTTGTCATGCACACTTGTTACTTTGTTATATACGACACAGTCATCTGCAAACAGGCGAATTCTAGCATTATTCTAGCATAGTGTTGTAAAGTGAGGGCCCAAAACAAGCGCAGGTAAAACCGAATATAACATTAGCCTCCCGAGGCAGTATTTCGTGAAGTTTCGAGCGCATGCAAACTGATGAAATGTGATTTATACTAAGATTTTAAGAATCTTTGTCTGTCTTTCGCGCTATATATGTAAAATTATGAATTTCATTGCTTGCACCTTTACGCATCTCTTTTTGCGTTAAGGTTTTCTGTAAGGGATTATTTGAAAAAAATAACATTGATTATCGCTCTCTGTGTGAACATTTCGTGTATTTGACTTCCAATCTACCATGTGAGCACAAAGTCCTTTTTAACGTACCCTGCAACCCGGTTTTTCACACTGCCAATCAGCAAACAGAAAAACACTTTTACGCAGACTCCACAGCTCGCGCAGTTTCGAGTATCGTCCTTCCGCGTCGGTCTCAAGCGGCTATGTGAACTTTATAAAGTAAAATTTATTGATCATTTAAAAATATATTTAATTACTAACTGAATATTTGACAACATAAATAAAGGGCCGATTATCTGAAAGGTGTTCTGTTAATCTTTTCCGGCGTTTTTATCCTTGACAGGCACGTTGTAAGTGATATGGGACAGCCTTACACACATTTTTGATTTTGAAGCTAATTTAAATAACTATGTGTTCCTCACACATATAGATGTCTTTTATCGCCTCTTTTATGTGATGAGCATTACTTTTATATGTCTGTGGGCTGGACAAAAACTAAGTAAACTGGGGCACGCGGCGGAACTATGACGATTACACACGCAAACCGTCAGAAAGTGTCGAATTAAGTAGCTGCCATATCGAGTAGAACGTGATATACTACCTCGTTTTACTTAACAAAAGAAAAAAATCTTGGAGGACACCTAAGCTTCGCTTTTAGAGATGAGACGCAATAGCGTTATCGGGCATCGTTTGCATCGATTCTTATTTGCCGCGCAAGCGTGCCTCGCGTGTCCTAGTCAAAAGCGTCTGACTTGCAACCATAGGGTCGTGGGTCTGATTGCCACCTAAAATTCTTAATTCTGTTTTTAAGGCAAAATAATTACTTTAAAAAGTGAAATCATTTGAGACATATGGCGACCTTCAATTCGAATTACATGTCATGTTTTAATCACTCTCAGTCTACGCGTGATGTCACGTTTCACGTGAGCATTGTGGGTTGTTTGAAATTCTTGCGCGAGGGCATGTAGCTCTGACGTCATGACCCTATCGACCAATCAGGATTTTCCAGTCACGCCACCCACATTGGCTTTTCTGCGACATGAGCTCCTTGACGCTATCGCGTTAAAATCACCAGTTAGCAAGGATGATGCTCATTTGCAAATTAAATTGACCGGCATCTTGTCAAGAACGAACCTCAACAGCCAATGGAGCATAATAAAATGTTCCAGTGGGCAAGCGCCATATTGTGCCAGATTCGATCTGAGTACGAAGGTGCTTATAGATTAGAGTGAACAATTGCGATTACTCCTTGCTGCATGATTAGTCGCATGCATGCGGTGCTGAGTGTAAACAATGTTTGATTAGAACAACAAGCATTTTGATTGCCGCTCGGTGTTTCTATAAAAAATAGACTGAAAGAAATTACCTAAAATTTCTGTGTCATTTTGAAAATTTTATTGCTTTTAGCTCAGTTGGGTCGTCATCATATACATATATATTGTGAAGCGTATTTCGTAAACATAATTTCATGATATATACAGCCACGAGGTGCTCATTTCATAATTTTATGCGGTGTAATTAATTCCTTAGTTCAAGGACACAATCACGATTTCCCTTTTAATACTGCGACACAAAGTTGTACCAATCACGGGTATTTTAGGTGACCTACCACACTTCGCGATATCATTTTATACCATGTAAATAAATTGGCTTGAACTTTAGAATTTTACTTAAACACGAAGATAGGACAAGAGAATACAGTATAGTTCTAAATTTCGAGCAGATCTATTTACAAGTATGTACCAACAAGCAGAACTCTTTACTCATGTACTTAAACATTTTGATTCAGGTAAATTATATGTTACTGGTAAACAAAGGGATGTTGAGTCGTATCAACACGACGTTATGTACGTTAATGTAGATTTTCTTCTACTCCTGTTTCGAAATTAAATACCTGAATTTCATACTTTTGGTACCTAAAAACAAAAGTGAATTGCACGGACGATCGAAGAAACTATATAGTTAATCGTTTCATGGCGGAAATAGTGTATATTGCTAGAAGAACGCGGAAAATATATTTTCAATTTAGCGGTTCAAACCGGTTCGAACCGGTTCGAACCGGTTTGAACCGTTATTTTTTGCTCCCCGGAACTGAACCGGAACCGAACCGAAAGTCGTGAACCCGAACCGGAACCGAACCGATAAAAATTTCGGTTCGACACTCTGTTTGCAACTATGCTCAATTTATTTCTCACGTACGTAAATCGGGGAATCAGGGAGCGACTCAATGATTCCGCGCCGGGCTGCTGGCCGTACCGTTATGTAGATGACTACCTAATCATGCATGAAGAGCAGACAGACCCTGAGACTATCCTGCAGGCCTTCTCGTCGGGTCCCGCAGGCCTCGTCTTTAAAAAGGAGGACACCTCCGACGGAACTCTCCAATTCTTAGACCGGTACTTAGACCTTCGTTTGGCGATCCATCCCGGGGGAATCTGCTGGGAGTTTAGGCAAAGGACAGAAGAAGCCAGTTCCGCATTTCGCTAGCGCTCACTCTAAGACCGTTAATTAAACCAGGGCTTGTCAGGTCCCTTATGACGTCAGCGCGTTCTAGATCCTGCCCCCGTTATGCGGAGAATAGTGTCCGGCTGCAGACGCGGAGTTTGAGGAAGGCCGGCTTTCCCGACAACTTGCTGGACAACTCGCTCAAGAGGATAAGTTTCGCCCCTCCTACTCCAACACCGGCACCCAGGCAAGGGAAGGGAAAAGTGACCGTCATTGCTTATATACACAACACAGCGCATCGGCTAAAAGCGCTCGCGTCTAGATTCGAAGTAGGGGTGGCGTTCCGCTGCAAATTCAAACTCAGTTAACAAAATGGCTAATTGCACTCCCCTAAATAAGACCTGCTCTAAGATGCGCGGGCATCAGTTCGTCCGCTGTAAACAAGAGAGGGTCTACTCTATCCCGTTCACCTGCGGTGGAGAATGCATAGGCCGGACTGGCAGGCAGGTGTATCAACGACCGCCTGCGGGAGCAGACAGGCGCGGAGAGGCATTATGGGACACGCTGTTGGAAACAACGGACGGATGGAGATTCCTTGCTCTCTTGTGTCATGATCATGATGTAGCCGAAGAAAAGATGGAGGCGAGGAAAGGCAGCGCGTTGCCTTCTGGGGTTGGGAAACTCACTCTTACCTGGGAAGTTAGAGTCCACCGAGACTGAAAGGTAACGCAAATCATTATCTGAAATGGGGAAGAGAACTTCCTCCTAACCCGTGCCCTTTCCCTCTCAAAAAGTTCTTTTTTCCCTCGCTTCAATTGGATCGGGGGCGACACGTGACCGTTGCGTTCTTATGACCCCGCGTGATTCGCTGGTCCGCGATTCGCTGGTCTGCTAGAAACCAACGCCATCACTGGGCGAGGCGTAGCGGTGGCTCCTTTGCTTACGGTTCGGCCGTTTTCTTTTTTCTTTTTTTTTCTTTTTTACCAGGACCTTGACGACAACGCGATGCCATCATGCAGTGCTAAGGATTGCACAAAAAGCATTGCGAAAGAAGACCGTTTTTGCCGTCCCGACGGGAAAAGAAAATCTTCAGCGACGAAGATATTGTGTTTTAGTAAATCGTTTTGACTCTCCCGCTACGCTTACGCTAGAGCGACGACGATACTGCGAATGCGCGCTGCTAGTGGAAACACTGCGGAGCTGCGGAGGCTAGCAGAGGTGCGCTATCGGACCAAAATAGCGAGGTGCGTAGCGCGGCGTGCTAGCGTGGGTCTCGTGAGACCAGTCTTGGCGGGATAAGGGCTGGGAAAGCCAGCGAGGGACGCTGGCTTTCCCATTTTTGAGCGAGCCTCGTCATTGATGTCAGCCCACTTCAGGCTACGGCTGTGTGAGGCTGTAGGTCCTGGAGAAAAATAGAAAATCGGCCACACCTGTACTTTTTTTTTTTTAGTGTCGCGTCTGTAAAGAATGTTGCAAAAACTTTTTTTACTCGATACATACTTGAGGACGACAGATCAAGACGATTGTTTCCTGTTTCTTATTTAACCACAAGACCAGCAGATGCGGTCGTGGTAGGGAGAGAGCAGCTCCCATTTCACGTTCTGCGTGTGCACGTAGCAACAAACTGTGCAGCATAGCCACTTTACCTCAATGCTTCATAAATATTTGGAAACTGTTGGCGATTCCAATGTTTACAACAACCAGAAATGGAGACCGGCAGTTTGCGTAGCAACGCGAGACCGTCACATTATTACTATTGGTGAGCAAAAACGTGTGAGAGTGAAACGCACCATCCCAGAAACGCCAACTCCGAGACGCTCGCTCTGCGTGGCACATAAGCGACACGACAGCCTACCTAACTAATCTGCTGACTTGTATTTACACCCCAAAAAGTAAAAGATAAAGGATCAAAAACATGAACCATCCTTGAAGTGGCAACTGCAAACGCGGGAGTGCTTTGAAAACAGCCTTTACGAGCCGTCCGCATTGTTTCGCTGGATCGCCCGAATCCAGTGCTGCCGCTTCGTCGAGTGCAGGCTAGTAAAAGAAAGCCCAAAGAAGCTTAAACTGCGACAACGCTTGCTGTCGTTGCTGCATCCAACAACGAAACAGCGTTGATGCATGTCGGAGAACTTGGAAACGCGCGACCACCGCTGCCTCCAGCAGTCCCGAGCCGGACGCACCACGCCACCAAAAATGGCGGACTCCTGTCTGCTGCTGCTGCGCATGCGCCGTGGAAACTCCGGAAAAGGCCCATTGAAGATGGCCGCCACGCCGCGCCAGTCCGGTCTGTGTGCTTCGCGATCGTGGTTCTGAAGGGTGGATTACATCTTGCTGCTGCGAGAAATAGCCGCGACAAATCTGTTCCACGACTGCAACAGGTAGCGATTTATGGCTAACGTCAAGAGCGTTGATGCATGTCGGAGAACTTGGAAACGCGCGACCACCGCTGCCTCCAGCAGTCCCGAGCCGGACGCACCACGCCACCAAAAATGGCGGACTCCTGTCGCTGCTGCTGCGCATGCGCCGTGGAAACTCCGGAAAAGGCCCATTGAAGATGGCCGCCACGCCGCGCCAGTCCGGTCTGTGTGCTTCGCGATCGTGGTTCTGAAGGGTGGATTACATCTTGCTGCTGCGAGAAATAGCCGCGACAAATCTGTTCCACGACTGCAACAGGTAGCGATTTATGGCTAACGTCAAGGAGTCTAAATAATAGGAGGGGGCGCGTTGCTATATTTGTGAAGCCTAGTCATAAAAATTTTAAACGATTTTGTGGCCAACGTGACCGTCGATCTCTCTGGCAATTGGTGCGCGCAGTGGCGTAGCCAGGGGGGGGGCAGTTTGGGGGTCAGAACCCCCCCCCCCGATATTCGGGGGGGGGGGGCACTTGAGAGCTGGAGACCGCTTCCAGCCCGTACCAGCCCGTTCTCCTGCCTCCTTTTTCACCATTTTGACATACTGAAAAAGGCAAGGATCTTTCGCATTGTTTCCTTATTTCACATGTGGGATTTCGCGTATTGTATCGTCGACGTGTGGCGATTGAATCTTCTTTTTCCGGCGTGTTTTCCTGTCACAAAAACCGGCCTGGTCCCGCCGGGCCACGCGTATTGTAAAGGGCGCCGCGTCGGCTGCCTGCGGGGCCATGTGGTCGCCGACTCGCCGCGGCTGGTGTGGCACTCCCTGGTTTGCGCTAGTTAGCACCTCGCCGGTCCCGACTGGGATCCTAACTTGACTTGTTTATGGCCTCTGCGACTCCCATTCGGGGGACGCTCTCGCTCGATGCTTGGGCGCTGCGGCTGCCACTTCTTAGAATCCGGAAACGAGTTTGCCAGATGCCCCAGTAGAGCGTTTTTGGTATTGACTTTGTTTGGAGCTGGGGGCAACGAGTGTCTTCGCCGCAGTGACGGTCTTTTTTTTGTGTGTGTGTGTGTGTGTGTGCGAGTGTGTCGCGATTGTAGGGGAGCGGGTGTGTTTTGTTTACTTTATAGCAAAGAGCACCGTTCGGTTGAAACTGGGAAACGGCGCGGCAGTCGACTTGGGAGGTTCGAGGGCGCAACCCGCTCTTCCTATCGGCTCCGGGCGTAACCTCGGGCACCGCGGTAAAGGGAAGTCCCGTCTGGACACGGAACGTCACCTGCTTCTGTGATGCTACTCTGTGCGGTCTTCCTCTGCCGGAATACCCCAGTGCGTCGACCGTCCGTGACGCGACAGCGTCTGAAGCTAACAACCACCGCCTCTGGCGCACCGCGGCCACGTCGAGACAGAATCCATCGCAAGCAACCGACCTCAGGTGCTCCCACGCCTCTGCGAGCTTCGTCGTGCCGGGCTGCGCCAAAGTGCAGATTACCCACCGGATTGCGGCACAACCTTCGTCCGTGAAATTCCAGAAAAAAATTACGAAGTAAAGCAAAGTGTCAGGAAACCGCGGACGACGCGGCAACTCCAAGACCATGGGGCGAAAAAGTAAAAGCCGGCGCCTGCGGCCTGCATACACTATCATGGAGATCTCCTCTCTTCCCCTGTGTAGGGATGGCGGGAAAGATCCCCTTCGAGAGGTAATAGCTTTTAGACCCCGCCGGCCTTGGTGCTTTCCAATTAGGGGCTCCCCGGATGTCTCATCCAGCTTCGACGAGTTTTCGGAAGGCGGCATCGGTCTTTGTGCTCTGTGTCACGAACCCCGCTAACCGCAGAGCATGGCATAGCGCAGAGCAAGTCGCCGTCCCCCGAGCGGGGGTGAGAAGACTCAGAAGAGCCCTTGCGGGCAAGGTCACTGGGTCGGGAGATGGGGGAATGCCCAGGAGCGGTAATTGAACCCACAAGCTCTGTCTGTCCGGTGCAACGCCTTAACGGCTAAGGCGCTGTCTGGACCAGCAAGGGGAGGAAGTGGCCGAGTGGGCTAACGCGTCTCAGCTCGGAGCGTGGAGCGAAAGCTTGCGCTGGGAACCTCCTGGGTTCGATCCCCGCCGCCCCCGCCCGTTTCGATCTGGATGAGTTTCGTACCGGCACGCGTTCGTGTGATCACTACTGCGTGATGCACGTTAAAAACCCCAGGTTAGCGGTTGTACCGCACTGGCTAAATTTCTCATCTACAGCTAAGAGACCGATTACCCGTTGAGGCGCATCTCCCCATCAAGGCTGTATAAACATAAAGAGCAAACCAATTTTTTTTTTTTCTGGACCAGCAGAGGTTGTGAACTCCTGGTTAATTTTTTCGCAAACTGTTTCCCCTTTGTCCTAAATAGAAAAATCAAAAAGTCGCCCTCTCCACCCTTCATTTTATATTTCAAAACTCGCAAGCCCTGGCGTCACTCTACAGTCAAGACCGGAAGAGAGGTTCCCGCTTGCAGCGTCGTCAAATAAATCTACGTCGGTGGAAGCAATCGCATTTGAATGCATTTACAGGGTGTCCCAGCTATCTCAAAGTAAGCTGAAAAAAAAAACGGAATGCTCTAGGCGAATGAAACTAACTGTTTGCTTTTAGCAGTCGTCTTGACACAGACAAAAAGACAGTGGGAGGGGGGGGGGGGGTCGGCTCCTCGGGGCAGTGCGGCGCCTCCTCGGGGCAGTGCAGCGCGGCTTGGCGCTTACCGATACCGGACAGTTGTTTTCTGCGGCGAGTTGGTCGCCTTTATGGTAGGGCTGGGCGTCGATTAAAAGTTTTAACCCGATTAATCGCCACCTTTTAATCAATTAATTAATCGATTAATCGGTCTCGTTAATTTCCATGCATAATATTTTTAATAAGTCAAAAAATAATATTTGTTTTCTGATTTTGCCCTTGCTGAACATGAGGTAAAGGGCCTAATACACAAGTTTTATTATGAACCAACCTTGATGTGTAGTTAAGAAAAGTTCGAAGGCACTGACACATTATTACTTCAGCTGCATGAGGCAAAAGGTTCGGTGATATTATCCGGCAAGAGCAACCTCCTTTGATTGTTCACACTATAGTCTCTCTCTGCTGCGCTAAACGGACACTCAAACGCTGTTGAAGTGGCCGGGAGACGTGTAACCTTCTGCACCTTGTCAGGAGTTACAAATCTTCCCCCTACAGTTTACTTTAGGCTAAATTTTGACCTAAAGTTTGCCCTTCATAGAGGTGTTCCCGTCCTTGTCTGCGTGGTGAAAGCGCTTACTTTTTACTTTATTTTGGTTCGTTAAAATATTATTGATTAACCGGTTAAAAAGATTAATCGCGATTAAAGCATTAATCCAATAATCGATAGGTTAATCGATCAAATGTCCAGCCCTACTTTATGGTCCTCCTGTTTTACATTCTCTCTCAAAATTGCATGCCCGTCAATCATCATATTCCGCGACTGCCGTGTGCAATGCACCGGGGGATCGTGGGCGCCCTTGACCAGACTTAACTGGAGGGGGCCGCGACGGCGCGATCGCTGTCCGGAGTTGGCCCGCGGCGGGCAATTACGAGTGTGCCCGGTTCGGACCGCCCGCCTTTGTGCCCTGCGTGCCACACAAGGTCGTGGGTGTCACTGGTCTCGTCCATGCTTCGCGTTTGCTGTTTGAATTTTTATTTTTATCTTTGTATCTTTGTATTCTATGTATTTTTTGCCTTTTTTATTTTTCTTGCTTCTGCGGTATTTCGCTCGATATTTGAGGTCTCACTTTTCAAGTCCCGCTTGAGGAAGAAGGGTCCCCCTTCGAAACGTCGCGGTTTCTGTATAACTTATACATGTTGAATTAAACCTTCCAAGTTTGTTTGACCCTCGGTGGCTTCTACTATATATATATATATATATATATATATATATATATATATATATATATATATATATATATATATATATATATATATATATTGTATATATATATATATATATATTCTGGTAGCAAAACGGGAAATCAGTGCGATTTTGTGCAACGATGAACTAACTTCCACTTGTAAAGGGATACAATTTATGGACAGCGATAATGGATTGCGCTCGTCTTATGGAAAGCATGCAAGAAAATTTAATTTATGCTTAGCGCCCACTCAGAGCTCGTCAAAGTAGCTGTCTGTCATTCATAGGCAATGCACTAAAACAAGCTTGTATTTATTGTATCTGAGGTGTACATAGCAATCAAACGAGCAAATATAATGTCAGCTGGCTACAGTTTGAAGTTCAATTAAAAAAGCCCCCAAAGTGTTTCAAAGTTAAACAGTGTGCTTCCGTGCTTCTCTGGTTTCTCATGTAAATAAAAAATAAAAAAAACCTTTTTGCTGCAACTTTTTTTTTTAGTGCTGCTTTTAAAACGGTCTTCCGGATGAGATAGATAACACCGTTTCACTTAGAACATAAACAGGGACGTAACAAATAATGTAAGGTTCCGTCACTGGGCTGCGTTCCGGAGTTGTTTATGCCCGTGTCCCACTAGAGCGACAGACAGAAACAAAAGACAGTGACAAGCCTCAAACCCACGCAGCATGCTCGCGGTGGTACCTTTGGCAGGCGTTTATACCTCGTTTCACCTTATGCGCGAGCGAAGCAAAGCTGGAAGCGCGAGCGCGAAAGTTCCGTGCGTTCAGGCTTTGCTCGAGCGCGCGAGCTGGGGAGAAACGCAAAAAGCGCTGGTCTCGCACTTCTAGCTTTGGCTTCGCTCGGAGATAATGTGAAACGAAGTATAGTCGTTCGGTGCACGTGAAGTAAGCACGAGCGATTGCCTGCCAAAGATACCCTCGCGTGCATGATGCTCGTGTTTCAGCATAGCATCCTTTATTCTACAAAGACTCCCGAATCGCGAAAGACTCTGGTTTGAGGCTTGTCGTTGTGGTTTACTTCTGTCTGTCGCTATAGTGGGACACGAGCATTACAAGGTTAGGTGTGGTCCCGACATGTTCATATGTTATGACCGCTTCACGAAACAAAAACGGGAATGTTAAAATTAGACTCTTAGTTCCGAACTTGCCGGTCGAGGTAATTTACATTGCCCTCTTTGGAAAAAAAAAAGAAAAGAAAAAGCTCCAGCTTTCCGCGAGGCTTTTTTTTTTCGATGTGCTTTTACTCTTATTGATTTCCAGATTTAAAGGGTCCACGAAATTAAATAAAAATTTGGTTTTAGGCTAGTTGGTTCAAATCCATTAAAATATTACAAGGCGTGACTAAGCTGGTTTATGAGATTCCTTCTAGTTGCGGACAAGTTTCCATCGGTCAGACCAGCCGATGCCTTAATAAGAGAGCGCGGGAACACACGCTAGTCGGACGCAATGATTCGGGTGACCATCTTGCGGAGCACTGCGAACGATGCGGGTGTGAAACTTTGTTAGAGCACACAAAGCTATTAGGAGAGGGAAGAAGAAGATGGAAAGGAGATACATCGAAGCTTTCGGTATACACAAAGCGCCTGACAAATCCGTAAGCAGCCGTCCCTTTATCTGCTAAACAAAGAAATTGTGTTTCTTGAGGGCTGCGTGTGATGAGCGATAGGAACCTTTATCTGTTGCATGTGTTTAGGCGATGGGGATCGACAGTTTCACAATGTTTCGTGTTTTATTAAATCAGTTGGAAGTTGACGCTTGCCCGCGTCGTACGTGGTTCTTTTTTCGTCCTGTTCTGTTCGCGCCTTTTATCCTTTTATTCGACATGAAGTGAATTTTGGGCTGGGACAAATGATTTTACATTGGGGGTTTACTATTCACATATCGTTTAGTAGGCCAAAATAAAGAGGTTAGAAAGTCAAAAGCCAGCTTTTCGGTTACGAACATTTGGAGATATAGGGGACTATTTTGTACCTCATTTCCCTTGAAAGCTCTCCGCCTTTTCACTGTGATACATCCGCTGTACTCAGAGAATGTCAGTGTTACCTAAAGCATGTCAACGGTACCCAAAGCACGTCAGCCGACCCGAGCTCACGCGTTGCACACAGAGAACTGCGTCACTCGGATGTACGCGCTCGTCAACAAATATTTGGATTCGCGTTCGTGGTCAATGAGTGCCCTGACCACGGTGTAAGATATACTCTTTAGGTGAGGACACGGCGGGGCTGAACGAGCGGCGCGAGGAATCAGATAGTGTTCGTTCGACGGGCATCCGAAAGGCTGCATTATTCCGCGGCCACCGTGCCCGCGGCTGACAGCGTCGCCGGCGGCCAAATGGCGAAACTGTGTGAGAGCGAAAAAATTGGTCTTTCTGCACGAGCGACAACCTCGCTGGAGCTCTGCGCGTGTGGAGCATGAGGCGGCACGAGCCGTCTTTGCCGTGCCCACGGGCCGACGAGTCCTCTGCCGGCGCCGAACTTTATCTGCACTGCGCGAGGAGCGCGCTGTCCTCACCTGAAGAGTATTATCTTACACCGTGGCCCTGACGGAACTTATCACTTGCGAATGCCAAGTTATATGTTGTGTTCAAAAAGCACGGTGAAAGCTTCGAGTCATCGCACCATTGCAAAAGCATGTCACGACCACGTGATTTCTCAATCCGCTTTTGAGTTGAGGATTAAAGCTAAGGAGGAATGAAAACTAATTTCATGACTCCTTTAAGCGTATTACAATATGAATATAAATGCAAAGGGGGGGGGTATTACGTGAGTGGGATGCTCTGCTAATCTTTGAGGATGTCACTTTCAGGTGAGTCATTCGGTGGTTATTTTTTGTCTCAGCGCCCTGGTAGCGTGATAGTGCTCATAACGGCGCGGAAGGTGCTATCGCCCCACTTACCGAATTAGAGAACTACAAGCAGCAGTAAAGCACGTGAATAATAGGCAGTTTCATGATACTCCTAAAACATGTGGTTTCGGAACAATTCCTTTTAAAATAAATGCCACCAAAACGGCGGTCGTCGCACAGAGCTTCGCCTAAAGCTAGCCCACATGGCGCGTTTTTCGCCGCGTCTGCGTCGCGTCTGCGCCTGCGTTTTGACGTCACTTCCGGCGCCGGGTCGAAACGCAGCGTTTTTAGGCGCATTCCGGCGTATCTGGAGGAGCCACATATTTTGCGTCTAGGCGTCGCGTCTCCCGCTGCGTCCAGAAGGCAACAACCAATGAACGGCCGTGTTCACTAGTTGCAAGGAGCGTTTGAGTTTTCGCCACTGTAGGACTGTAGTTTTAGCCACAGACCTGACGACAATGGCGATAATAATAATAATAATAATAATAATAATAATAATAATAATAATAATAATAATAATAATTTTTATTTGCACAGATTGCGATACCCACTTGGCAGGGTGCAAGGGTAGGCAGAAAGGTTGATGAGACCCTTGATGAGACGCAGCTAGCCCGCCGCCAAGTAGGGAAAGGGATACGGGAGAGTAAAATAAATTCAAACACTCAAAACAGAAAGATACACGTGTAAAAACGGGTAACAAACCTGTGCCATTCCAAAACAAAGCAGAGCAAAGCGCGCGCGGCGCGCGCGTACACACACTCACACACACATACGCGCGCGCACGCGCGGAGTTTAAGCCTAGCCCACATGGCGCGCTTTTCCGCGCGTCTAGACGCGCGTCTCGGCTTGGCGCGCGCGCTCAGCCAGACGCGTGCGCCCAGTCAAACCACACGCAGCGCTACCGGGCAGCGCTGCGCGTCTGCGTTTCCAAAGCGTCTGCCCAACGTAGCCAGATGCGCATAAGGAACAAAAGCAAATTTTAAATAGAAATCGCGCGTTAAATGATGGCTACATGCCGTAATATTTAGTTTTATTAATAGTAAGCACGCATTTTTATTACAGCAATTGCAATGAAGCTCAATTTCACTAATTTTCATCCTTTTTAGTGTGTATGCCTCATCCACCTTTCGGTATGCCATCGGCATCACCATCTCCCGCGCCAAAACATTTGCAGCTGGCCGCTAGAGGTTGCGTTGTTGCCGATAGTATTAATTTTGTATGTACCTTTGTCTCTCGGTGTCCTTGTATTCTTTAAGTTTCGCCTGCCAGAGTGCAGGACTTGTGCAAAAGGTGTGGTAAACGGATGTCCGCGGTGGGAAGGACGTAAGTACCCATGTTCGCCCTGCTGCGAGCGTTGGCGGGGCCTAAGCTGTTTTTATTTAAGCCCGCGGACGTAAAAATTTTGTAAATTCCGCGTTCGCGAGTGTGCGTGCGTGCGTGCGTGCGCGCGCGCGCGCTTTGTTTTGGAATTGCACAGGGTTGTTACCCGTTTTTGTATGTGCATCTTGCTGTTTTGAGTGTTTGTATTTATTTTTCTCTCCCGTATCCCTTTCCCCACTTGGCGGTGGGCTAGCAGGCGCACCTGCGTAAGGGTCTCAACTTTTCTGCCTAGCTTTGCACGCTGCAGAGTGGGTATCGCAATTTGTGCAAATAAAAATTATTATCAAATCAAATCAAATCAAATTTTATTTAGACAACCGTCGAGGAATACAGCTGTCTGGGGGCCGCCACAAAAGGCATCGGCATGCCTGACAAGGCGACAGCCCCCCGCCCTCTCCACGGCCAGACAAAATGAAAGTCTCAGAGGGCGAAAACTACTTGATCATGAAAGATCAAACATAAAATCCCATAAGCGGTACAAAACACTGTATTCAAAGAGAAATACAATGAACTAAAACCAGACTCGCCCCCACGTAGGACAAACAACAACGAGGCACATCAATTTTTATGCCTGCACAAACACGGCAAACAAAGGGGCCACAAAAAACAAAATGGTGCAGCCAGCCAGCCAGCCATCTCTACAAAGATATTTCCTTAAACCCGCAAAAATAATGCACAAAAAGCAACATACGCGCAAAAAAAAAAAAAACGAAACTTGCGTTATTGTCGCAAGTTTCGAGGCGAAAACTAGTCCTACATTGGCGAAAACAATGGAGAAAATTCAAACGCTCCTTGCAACTAGTGAACACGGCCGTTCATTGGTTGTCGCTTTCTGGACGCAGCGCGAGACGCGGCGCCTGGACGCAAAATATCTGGCTCCTCCAGATACGCCGGAATGCGCCTAAAAACGCTCCGTTTCGTCCCGGCGCCGGAAGTGACGTCAAAGCGCAGGCGCAGACGCGACGCAGACGCGGAGAAAAGCGCGCCATGTGGGCGAGCCTTACGGCAGGGCGAACATGGGTAGTTACGTCCTTCCCCCGCGGTCCTGCGGGGACGGAGAACTCCCAAACAACGCGGCGGTGGCGCCCTCTACTAGCATCCACAGAAAGAGTAACATCTTTGGCGGGCATGCTTTAAGAAAGCTAGTTCTTTGCATAAAAACAAACGGAAATAAACTCTTTTTGTAGGAACCTTTATTGGAGATTGGTACAAAATAGAAGGCACGGGATGGTTTTTAAAAAATTAGTTTACAAGGTTTCGCGGCATAATTACTATTGTTTTTATACAACCACGGCTCACCGGAGATTTCAGGTAGCGCGTCCCGAGCTGGGTGCGCGCTGACTTCTGTATTTATTCACGGTACTTCCGAATGAGAGACGGTGGTTGGCAACCATATCTCTTTTACCTTGTATACTTCGGCTACGGTAATGCCGATGAAAGCCAAAATAGAAGAGTAACAGTTGACGCTATCGAATGCGATACTCTGAGCCAGTTCAAACAGCTGTGCAGTTTCCTCAGTGGCCGCGGCGGGAGAAATGGCGGCGTTGGGATCGCCGATAGTTGCGTTCCATTGCACGGATCGGTGCAACTTCTTTGGGGAATTTTCCATGACAGTAGACTGAGTTCTAGTAACGTTGGCTGTACTAGTGTTCCGCTGTAAGGTGTCCGCAATAGTTACCAAAAGGCTGCCCGACTGTTTCCTAATTGTTGCGAGACAAGTGAGGAACACCCGCAAAACTATGCCACGCAGCTGTGGCATGACAGACTCTAGCAACAAAAGCAAGACATTGTTGCCCCGATCATGGGGAAGCACTGTCGCGAGGAGCGCTGCCTGGTCATGCAGTGCAAATGTTGAGAAGATGCATGCGGCAACAGTTGGCAAAAACTGATGTACAGCTGCAGTCCCGTTGTGGCACGCAACGTCTGCCGAATAGGTTTGAGCAACAGTCAACCAACAATGGTGTCCAGTGTTTCCGCAACAATTCCTCGACACATCTATCCCAACCTAGCGCGAAACTGTTGTGTCGTATACGGTTGGAACACTTTTGGAAAGCAATGTTTGGCGACTGCATTCTGGCAGTGTAAACGCAAACTGTTTTTGAATATGCCACGGGAACAGTTTAGCAACATCAGGACAGCACACATTTTGCTGGGTAAAAACAATGCTTCGGTAACTGTTGCGAGCATGAAACAATCAACGGTTGACCGACACAGTTGCCGCAGTGATTTAGCAGCGGACACTTCTGCAGTGTTATGACTGTTGCTACAACATTGTTGCGCGATTGCAGTAAAACTGTTTCCATGTTGCGAAACTTTGTTGCGCCGACTGTCTCCACAACATAAATTGTTACCTGGGAAGCCACCTCAGATCCTAAAACTATTCAGCAGATATTCTCAGATAATTCGTTCGGTCTAAAATTTACCAGCGAGGCCCCCACACAGAACGGACTACAGTTGTTGGATCTTCGCCTTCATCCCTTGGAGTCCGGTATTTGCTGGTCTTTCCAGCAAAGATCATGCAAACCAGTGCTTCCCTTCCACAGTAACCATTCAAAAAACGTCAAAAGCGGAATCGTTCAAAACCTCCTGACCTCATCCCGATCCAAGTCATGCCCTCACCTAATCTCGACGAGCTGCTCCCTACAGCTCACCCGCCTCATCAAAGCGGGCTACCCAAAAGACCTCCTCGAGACCCGATTAAAACGCATCATGACAGCCCAGGCCACCAGTACACAGACTAAGGGCAGGCCACGCGCATCCCGCTTCGCGTGCATTCCATACGTGCACAACATTTCCCACAGAATTAAGTCGTTAGCGCTCCGACATGACACGCAGGTGTTCTTTTCTTGTCGCCTCAGGCTCTCCTCGCTCTGCAGGAAGGTTAACAACCCAACTGACCCAAAGCCGTGCCCCAAAAACACGCTACCAAGTTCGTTCCTTGTAGACAGGCCAGCGTCTACTCGATCCCGCTCAAGTGCGGCTCGCAATACATTGGTCAGACAGGCCGCTGTCTAAACGACCGCCTGAGGGAGCACGCCAACGAGGTCAAACAGGCGGCTTCCAACCCATCCCTCCATTCCCTGCATCCAATAGCCCAGCACGTCAGTTCCTGCCCGTCCTGCGAACCAGAATTTTCAGCCACCACGACTGTTGGAAGGCATCGGTCAAGATACGGCCGCGAGATTATCGAAGCCTTCGCCATGCGCCATTCGCCGCAAAACATCGGGTCCCCATCGCTTTGTCTCTCCGACGCCGACGTTTCCTTTCTGCGCCCGGAGATGCGACAAACGTAGGCGCCTTTGAAGTAGGGTCGCCTGCCCTTTAATCCCTTCTCAAGGTTGCTTCCCTTATTATGCCTTCCCCCCTCCCCCCTTTGACTTCGGCGTGCGCTGCCGGCTAAAAAACGTGTTCCTCTTTCTCTTTCACTCCACCTCCACCCTCTCTCCACCCCCACCCTCCCTTCCTTCCCTATCCTCCTCAGCCCTTCCAACTCCGCGCGGAGACTGCGGCGTTTGGTGACGGATGTCAAAATAAATGTATGCTGCCAGTTGGAGAAACGTGTCGTCCTGTTTTCGTCCTTTATGTTATTCTCCTCAAACACCGTAACTTAACCAGCACGCTCCATTTCAACGAGCACATTTGTTATTCCCAATTGCTTCGGTGATTTTTGTTTTCTTTTCATAAACTCTATATTTGTTTTGGACATCAAATCTAGCTCGGGCTACTCTCGGAGTTCCACTCACGCGGCCGATATTGTCACGAATGACAAGTGATGAGGCAGAGAATAACTGAAGAAACTAAACGTTTAATGGGGCGAACTTGTGCCCAAAAGTAAAAAGGAAACAAAGATAACAGCAGAGCGTCGCGGGCGTCGAAAGCGGCGAAGCAGCAGGATCGAACGCTGGGGCGAAACTGACTGCGGCTCGCCACGCGGAGCCCCTTATGTACACGCGTGGGCTTCTGGAATAATCGGCGTAGAAGGTTCGACGCGTAGAACATTCTAACCTCGAACAAGCAACACGGTTCTCGAATTTACCAGAATACTAAATTGAAAGCATAAACAAAAGATGCGGCGCTCCCAGGAATCGAACCCTGGGCCTTCTGCGTGAAAGGCAAGCGCGATAACCATTCGGCCACGAGCGCGCTTTTTTTTTCTTTCTTTATTGCATAAAGCAGAGAACACATGTCAAATAGTAGTAAAAATGCTCTGCAAAGCTTTTGCAGGGCATGTTAAAAGGCTTTCATTTCCAATAGCTCTTTGCAAAGGCCTAGCCATTCGGGCTTGGGCTCACGGGTGGAAAAAACACTTTCTATTTGTTTAACAAGATCAAAGAAATAAAACCGAACTTCTTTGGTATTGGGGTCGGCGTGACGCACTGCCATGCGCGACCGCCATATACTGCACAGTCCTAAAAGAAAGAACATATCAAAAGGTACACAATCGTCGTTGGTTACTCTCAAAAAACGTATGCCCGACGGGCTGATACAGAACTCTTTCTTTAACGTACGCTGGAGGACGTCCCAAAAAAAAACTGCGTCCCAACAGAAAATAAAAACGTGCTCTACGGTCTCGGGTTGTTTACACAACATACAATCCACCGGCCATGGTACACCCACGCCCTTCTCTCTCAGCCAAGCTTTAACTGGGAGAGTATTGCTATGCAATTTGAAAAAGAAAGTTTTGACAGCGGGTGGTACACACATGCGCTTAACACGTTTGAGTACATCGCGACCATCGCTGCAAATGACACTTCTGTACAGCGGGGCAGGAAACATACTTAACACCAAGTCACGTTTTAGCGTCTTCTTGGTTACCACAGACAGATACTCCAAAGAAAAGCGGGAAGACAAAAAGTGGAAAGCGTCAACAACCTCTTTGGGAAAGCCATACAGTCTTGATGACTCACCGCCGTAGGATGATACAACAAAGGTCAGCAAGTGAGGCGACAGTTTTGTTTGAATGAACGTGCGTATGAAAGGGTGGTCTTGATCGCGGAGAAAAAAGAAACGTGACACTAACTGTCGTACAAACAGATGCGATAATCCCAATCCGCCATTACTGACACGATGAAACAGATTGTCGCGTCTCATGGGCTCCCAAGACGAGTTCCAGATGTATGTCGCAAAAACGCGGTGAAACTTTTGTACGTTCATGCGGGCACAATGAATTACTTGCAAGACATACCATAACTTGGCAATAAGAAAAACATTGCAAACAGTCGCGCGCGCAAAAATGGACAGGTCCCGCCTCTTCCAGTGAGAGGCGCGCCTGCCGAGGTCGGTGGCGACATCCGACCAATAAGATTTGTTTTCACGATAGCAGTTTAAAGGCACGCCGAGGTATGTGCACGGTGCCCGGTCCCAGCTGACGCCTTCAAAAACTGAAGGCGTTGTGGCCCACGCCCCATGCCAAAATCCACGGCATTTTTCCCAGTTTACTGCTGCCCCTGTGGCCTCACAAAAACTTTTTACCAACGCCACAGCAGCACTAACGCTTCTTTTTCCGCTGCAAAATACTGCTATATCATCGGCATAGCTCATTATCTTAATCTCAACGTCCCCCAACCGGTAACCACGACAATCCTCGTTGCCTAAAAGACTCAAGCAGAACAGTTCCAAATACAGATTAAAAAACAAAGGTGACAGAGGGCACCCTTGCCTGACTGATGACCGGACATTAATTTCTTCGGTCAACTCTTTGTTTACGATAAGTTTTGTCGTACAACCCCTATATGCCATTTTGGCCCCCTCCAAAATGACTGTGCCAACATTGGCGCGCTCCAACACATCAAAAAGAACGTCGTGTTTAACGCGGTCAAACGCCTTGTCAAGGTCTATTTGGAGCATAGCGACTTGATCTATGCCGTTGTCGCATGCCTCCAAAACACTACGCGCGACGTGAACATTTGTTGCTATAGACCGCCCTTGAATCCCACAAGTCTGGTGCTCGCCTATGATCTGGCAGGCGATGCTCTGAAACCGGCGCGCCAAAATTTTCGCGAAAACTTTATAATCGACGTTGCACAGCGTTATCGGTCGATAACCTGTGACTTTTCTAAGCTTGTCAACATCGTCGCTTTTGGGGATCAAAACAGTATACGTTCGGGCAAACGACGGTGGCAACCCCTTACGCTCGTACGCTTCGGAGATTACAGATAGCAAAACACTAGCCACCACGTTCTTAAACTTTTTGTAAAACTCTCCACCCAGCCCGTCTGGCCCCGGCGTTTTTGCACTCGGCAAGTCGTCGATCGCCCTCTCCACCTCCTGCAGCGTAATAGGCTGTTCGAGCCTTTCCTGCTCCTCTGCGTCTAATTGAGGTAGGGCCTTAAGAAGACCCGCAAACATAGGATCTCTCCTCCCGTTGGCTTGGCTCTCAAAAAGATTCCTATAATGGTCCACAAAAGCCTTCCGAATATGGTTTGGGTTCGTGCTACCTACACCCTGGTATTCAATCTCGCCGATTTCATTGCGGAGTGCGTAGCGTTTTTCCTCCGCTAAAGCTCGTTTTGTAGGTTTCTCTCCCATTGCGTATTTTTCTGACCGTGCACGAACTATGGCACCCCGGTACCGCTCGCGATGCAACTCGTCTATTTGTGCTCTAACGCTTTCTATGTCTTTAAGTCCTACGCCCGGCCTTTCACACTCCGCCCTCAAAAGCGTTAGCAAATTCCCGCTCATCTCACGCTCACTGCTGCGCGCCGCAAACGCCAAAACGGCAGATCTCTCGATAGCGATCATCTTAATTTCCTGCTTGGCGAGTTCCCACGCCTCAAAAATGTCGCTCCCCCTTCCTTCAAATACGTTTCTGAAAGCTTTACCTGCTGCTTCAAGAAAAGCCTCATCATTCAGGAGCTTTATATTAAACTTCCACAGCCTCCAGTTGAACTTGGCCTTCGGTTGTGCTCTTTCACCGATTGTTGTTGAAATTAGACAATGATCAGAAAAAAACACGGGGGTGACGCGGTACTTTGTTAACAACGTGGCCATAGAGGCTGAAACATACACTCTGTCCAACCGAGCATGAGATGAAGCTTGAAAGTGGGTGAAGCGCATCTCGCACGTGTCGTTTTTAACGATACCGGCGTCTATCAGATCATAATCTTCGAGCAATTCCGCCAGAACTGCCGCACTTCTATCAGCACGCTGTCGCGACGGCGTTCTGTCTGCTGCTCTGACAACGCAGTTAAAATCACCTAACAGAACAACCGTCCTATCGCAGTCTACAAAACGGCGTAAGCCAGAAAAAAGGAAACCCGGTCTTTCACCGTACTGGGGGCATAAATGCAAATAAGCCGCCAGTGAACTGCTGAAGAAGAAAATCACACACAATAAAACGTCCTTCCGTGTCGGTGGTGACGTCCAACTCCGACAAAGGAAAAGACTTTTCAAAAACAAAAAACAACCCCCGAAACACCGACAGCGTGCGTAACACAAACCTCATACGAAAGTAGAAAAGGCTTCAGTGCACTGGCTACCTGCTCCTCCTCAGCCATCTTGGTTTCTTGCAACGCTAAGAAATCGGGCCTCTCTTCCATTAGTAAACGTTGTACTTGGTACTGTTTCTTATGCGCGTTAAAGCCTCGAACGTTTAGCGTCGCTACCTTGATGGCTGTATCGAGCGTACACATAAAGGGTTGCGACATCGCACTTGCCTTGACGATCGTGTGGAAGTTCTTGAACCGGGCGTAGCCGCCTTATAAGCTGTCGTCGCGCGGCCGTTCGTCCGGGCGGCTGTATGGCACAGCCTTGAAACGGCCCCGCTTGTTCTTCTCCATCCCCAGCCAAGGGTTGGCGTTGAGGGCCATGCTGGGTGACGGGGGCGTGTCCTCGAGGTCGCGCTTGGGGGAGTCGGTCGCTTCGTCCATGACGACAACGCCTTCCGGGGGCCCTTCTCAGACATCGGGGGATAGGCAGCGGGCGAGACAGCACCGACCGCGGTCGGCGTCACCACAAGGGAAAGGAAATCGGAACCTTGTTTTGGAACACCCGGGGCCGACTCGTCCTCGTTGTCTGCCACGGAGACTTGCGCTGAACCACCGTCTCCGGCGGGGTTTCCCTGTGGTTGCGTGGTCGGTTTGGCGTCTTGCTCCAGACCCTCAAGAACCAGCTCGGCCTCGGTGACCTCCATGGTTAGCGGTGGAAGGTCGTCTTTCGCTTCTCCACCAGTGACGCGGGCGTATGTCCTCACGCAATCTTCCCTGTCGTGACCAAAACGGAAGCACACCGAGCACTTCGGCACTCGACAGTCGCGCCGGATGTGCCCGGCGCGCTTGCAACGCAAGCAGACCGGTGCTCGCCCCGGGATGACGATGAGGACGTTCCCTCCCTGGAGCCTCAGTTGGTGAGGCATGCCGTCGGGCGTGACGCCGCTCTTGAGGGTCATGCGCACGATGCGCGTCGTCGACTCGATGGCCTCAAAACCCTCGACACGCCACTTCTCGCGGGAGACTTCTAGGACTTTGCCATACGGCTCAAACAGTTTGCTCACCGCGTCGTCGTGGACGTGGAAGGGTACCCAGTGTACGCGCAGGCGAACCTCGGTGGAACAGGGGTCAATGACGACGCACCGTAGGTTCTTGATGTTGAGCTCCTTCGCGTTCACCAGTCGCTCCTTGGCTTCGGGCGTCCGAAGCGTGGCCAGCCATACATGGTTCATCTGATATGCGCCAAGCGAGGCGATATCAGATAAAACAGCGATACGCCTGAGTTCCTGGCGAAAATCTTCGATCCGATATGGACGCCCCTTAAGGTCGCAGTGAAGCATGACTGAGTTTAAAACGCTTGGACCGGTAGGTACGGGTGGTAATACAATCTTGTACTCTTCCGAGGAAGATCCACCAACAGCAGAAGAACCACGGCCGGCAAGGGCCGATGTCGCCGCTCCGTCGGAGCTAGTCATCATGCGACCGTCTCGTGCGAGCGCAGAAGCAGAATCCCCGTGCCACGAGCGCGCTGCCTACTTCGGTCAGCTGCGCTCGCGGCAATATGTTGAAGACGAGAAGTGAAACGTTTAAACAAAGTTCAAGTCTGAGTTTAGGCATGACTTTTGACACATTGCTACTCCTGTCTGGTATTACAGAGGTTTTTCGAACAGGTGTTGAGCTCCATTAATATACAATAAAGCCTTTGCCTGTTTTTTCAAATGGTTGGCGTGCAATATTCTATCGCAGAAGAAGTGATGAAAACCTCTTTAATTTATTTTACTGCTAAAACAAATTTATATAGGGCTGAGAAGTTTTTTTTTTTAGGCCATGAAAATATTAATGTTGTTGAGGGGAGGCATGCAAATTTACAGCTGATGTAAACTGTGCTAAACCAAAACTTAATTTTTTTTTAAAAATCCTATATAGAAATTTTTCTTTCCGATGTGCACTCGTGGCCAAGTGTTTGAACGCGTTGCATTCTACTCCAAAAGTTATAATAAAGTGAAATACGGGTACACATTTTTTCATGAGTAAATTGTATTAACTTATTTTGAATGGCAAGTTTTATGGTGCATTTTCGTACCTTACGCACTATTGTATCCTCGAGCAAATATTCTTTATTTAAATAGGAACAGTGTATTTGTGCATTTTATACTAACTCCATTGCAGCTTGATGTTAGGCTTGGTGGTTGCGGAGTTCTTTTAATTGTCATTTTAACCCGATCTTCATGGCGTGTAGATCATCTGGTTTACAGGAACGCAGTTCATTCCATTCTATACATTTTAAAGTTTACGAGAATCACAGTCTACATATGTTGGGTCCCAAGCCCAGCACGCACATGTTCGTCGCTTTGGAAGGCGAGCAATGTACGCGCCACACGCGCGAACGCTGAAAATGGCACAGACAAGAAGCGCTTTTCTGAAATTGTTACAAGACGTTTTTAGTTAAGATTCAATAACCATTTCCGGTAACCATGTTGAATTTTGCTGAAAAAAATATTTTGCTGGCTCCATGCCATGAAGAACAAAAACAATCCTTGTCTTGAGCAAAAAAAGTTTGTCTTTGCGAAAAAAAATTTGTCAGCAACCTCTAGTCACGTGCGCGTGACTGAGAGGGGGAGTGACATTGGCAGAGTTTGAAGACCTTAGCCTTTATAGATACGGGGGAAAAAATCTTTAATCCAGAGCGTTATTGCACAATGTGCCGTATCTGCGATTTCGTTTATCAAAATAACGACCCTAATACTCGGTGAATAATACTTTTTGTCAATCCTTCCATCCAGGTTTCAAGATGGCGAAGGCGGAGGACGTGTGTGCCGACTGCTCCAGGAAAATCTTCGGCAGGCAGCAGTATCTCGAGTGCTGCGGCGACTGTGACCAACGGTTTCATTGTAAATGTATCAACGTAACCACGGACGATTACGATGTGCTTATGGCAAGCGGACGGAGCAAATATAAATGCAAAACTTGCACTCGGCGGCGAAATTCGATAAGCGACACGCCCCTTCTTCGAAAGAAGTTGGCGCCAAGGAACCAGCGGTACCAGCGGTGGCTTACAACGCGGATACCGAGAACAAGCTTCTCGGCCTCGTGGAATTGCTGCTCGCAAGAGTAGACAAGCTGTCAGCGGTGGTGTCGTCTCAGGGGCAAGTGATTGCTGTGCTCCGAGATCAAAATGGAGAGCTACGAGCCAAGGCGAGCGAAACTTTGGACGCCGTGAACCAACTTCGTGCTGTGCTCGAAAATCCCCCACCGTGACCCCACCTGAGAAACAACAGGCTACGTTCACCGGCGCTCTGCAAAAATCGGCAGAACCGGGCAAATTGGCCAGCACTGCGCAACGCACCGTGGCGCAAGGAAGCGGTACGATGACACCGTTGAATCCCAGTGCCAGTACTAAATCCCACAACAAGAAGGGCCGACAGATCGACATCAACGATGCTACGACAGATGAAGCCAACGATGGATTCCAAGAGGTTAGACGGAAGAAGAGCACCATGAGAGCCGGCAAATGCAAGTCGTCGAGCATCTCAAGTGCTCGTCGCTCGCGGAAGTCTCTGTTTGTAACCCGCCTTCACCCGGATACATCATCTGAAAATGTTTGTGAACTGTTGGCGTCAGTTACCGAGGTCACCTGCTTTGTGTGCACCAGGCTGCGAAGTAAGTTTGACACTTATTCATCCTTCCACATTGCTGTAGACGATGACAAGCTGGACGTCATCAGCGACGCTGAACTGTGGCCTGGGGGTTGTCTATTCCGTCCGTTTTACGGTCCGCTAAAGGACAGCATGCGTTTTGACCAAACGAGCAACCAACCTATGAACGGCGATGAATAATGCACGCAAACTATCTTTGTATTACCAGAATACACGTAGCATACGTGGAAAGGCTGCGAAGTTCATGGAAAATTGTATCGCTTCTGAATATGACATATACTGTATAACTGAGACATGGTTGCGGGAGGATATTCCTAGTACCGAGTATTTTCCGTCCCAGTTTTCAGTCTATCGTGGGGACCGAGATTACAAAATGTGCAATCAAATTCACGGGGGCGGTGCTCTGATAGCAATCCGAAGCAATTTAGAATCATATCGCAGACCTGATATGGAAATTTACAAGGAATCATTGTGGATCGAAATTAATCTTCACGGAGAACCAAATATTCTTCTGGGGAATTACTATTTCCCTCCGCAATGCGACTTTTCCACCTTTAGTTATTGTATTAATCACGCTTTGAGCATGATAGACTTCGCAAAATACCGTGTTTTTATTACGGGCGATTTTAACCTGCCTGGTGTGAATTGGGACACTGGTATCGTAAACTCGTCCAACTCAGAGGTGCGAAGGAAAGCGAATGATTTATCTCAGCTCGCGAACTACTTGGAACTATACCAAAAAAATTTTCTTGTCAACTACAAAGGCAACGTGTTGGATTTGTTCCTTACAAATGATAACGAATGTATACTACAACAAGCTAGCGCCCCACTTGTCCCTGTTGACACCTGGCATGTCCCGTTTGAAGTAGATTTGAGTATAGCGGATAACCAAGGTACAGCATGTCCGCAAGCGACTGCTTTTTCTTATGCAAAGTGGAATTACCTGGGGCTTTACGAGTTTCTTGCGAACACAGATTGGTCAGTCATTACATCAGGTAAAGATGACGTAGATAAACAAGTAATAATGCTTACAGACCTAGTGACAACAGCTATGAAGATGTTCATTCCGGCTTACGAACATGGTGTCACAAATCACTGCCCTTCCTGGTTTTCCCACGAATTGAAACACACAATGAGGAAAAAGCTACGTTATCACAGACATTACAAGCAGACTAATAATCTGTTCTGGTACGAAAAGTTCAAATCGGAGCGAGCTTTAGCGAAGCGTCTTTATCGTCGTGACCACCGAAGCCACACTCAAAGTGTTGAATCAAGCCTAAAGCAAAATCCGCAAAGTCTTTGGAAATATACCAGGAACTTCTCGAATAAAAAGAAAACGGCACAGAAGATAACACTATCTAACGGTTCGGAACATATCAGCAGTCCGAGCGACGTCTGTCAAGCGTTTGCAGATTTCTTTTCTGCTGTTTTTGATTCCACGGGTAGTACGTCTCAAACTTGCACACTGCCAGACCAGGAAAACGTATACTTATCAATTCCCGAGCTCAGCGTTGACGACGTTTTTGCGGCGATTCGGGCGTTACCACCTAAAAAATCGGCTGGAGCCGACGGAATTCCTTTGTTTATAGTGAAAGGGTGCGGTGACGTGTTAGCCCCGATTTTAACTTTTAATCGGTCGCTGAAAGATAGGCTTTTTCCAACTGCATGGAAGTTCTCTCTAGTTGTGCCAATATTCAAAGATGGGTCGGCACTATCTGTCAGTAATTATCGTCCAATTTCACTTATCTGTTCGTTTGCCAAGGTGTTCGAAAAGGCCATGCATTGTCATATTATGCATTTTTTTTCAGACGTTTGAACGTGCAACAACATGGTTTTATGCCAAATCGTTCTGTGGAAACAAACTTAATCGCGTTTACGGAATTTGTGGGTGCCAAACTAGGGTCGAAGCAGCAGGTCGACGCAATTTACTTTGATTTTAAAAAAGCATTTGACCTGGTGAGCCATTCACTGCTAGTTAAGAAACTTGCGTCCTATGATATCTCCTTACCACTTTGCGAATGGTTTCAGAGGTATCTGCATGACAGATGGAATTCTGTTTCATACGGTGGTGCACAATCAACCGCGTACCTCTCCAGATCGGGAGTCCCGCAGGGTTCTAGCCTATCGCCTCTGCTTTTCAACATCTTCGTGAACGATATTTGCTCATGCATAAATCACTCGGAAATGTTACAATTCGCCGATGAGGCTAAGCTTTTTCGAGCTATTGTTGACATTTCTGAGTGCGATAAACTACAGCAAGATATTACAGCTCTGGCAGACTGGTGCAAGGACAACAACTTGGTTCTCAGCCCGGCTAAAACAAAAGTCATATCTTTTTCGAGAAAACATTGCTTTAACACCTTTGACTACACTTTGAACAAGTGCTCGATTGAGTGCGTTTCAGTTGTACTTGATCTAGGAGTTTTCTTGGACAGTGAATTTAAATTCTTAGATCATGTGGCATACTTGAGCAATACTTGTTACCGTACTTTGGGCGCGATAACCAGAATGACTCGAAACTTTAGGGAATATTCTTGCTTTTTGTATTTGTACCGATCCCTTATCCTGTCGAAACTGGATTTCTCCAGCGTTGTTAGGAATCGTTTAACCCAGACAAACTCGAATGAACTTGAAAATGTACAAAAGAAGTTTGTTCGACTGCTTTACGATAGTTATTTTAACAGGCGAAATTATTTCGGCCATGAGCGATTGTTGAAGATTTTAAACCTGCACAGCCTCTCCGAAAGGAGGCAGGCACGAGACTATATTTTTACACAAATGTCTCCACGGTTTTATAGATTGCCCCAAGCTAACCTCTTCCGTTTTCATTGCTGTACCTGGCAGGTCTCCTCGCTCCCATCGTATTTTCGGTTCCTCTGAGCCAAAAAGCTTAAGACCCATTGAACGTATCCAGTATAATTTTAACATTTCAAATGTCGCAAACACGCCCGAAGTAGATATCTTTTTGCGGGAAAGTTTTAGTATGCGGTCTCTGCTATTGCTTTTATAATGTGACGCTCTCGTGTATCAGTCTTTTAGCAAACAGTGTTGTTTTCAACTTTATGCACTTTTCCTCATTTATATTTACATTTCACGTTTTTGTTTCTTCAAATTATGCATGCGTTTGTGTACAAGCTTTTTATGCAAAACTGCATGTAAGTGTCAACGGTGCACCCTTATGTAGGCCTACGGGCTGTTTAGGGGCACCGGAAAAGTACAATAAATAAATAAATACCTAATTTGTCAGTAAATATTTCTAGACCCGTAGCCTGAACAGTTTTTAGGGGGAAGCCTCCCGAAATGCCAACATCGCGCGATACGCAAACCGCGCACGTGACTGAGAGGGTGCACACAATTTTTGTTTCGGAAAGAGAATATTTTTTTTCTTGAAACAAGGATTGTTTTTACTCTTCTTCGCGTGAATCCAGCAAAATATTTTTTTCATGAAAATTAAAAATTGTCACCGGACATGGTTGTTCGATCTTATCTGAAAACGCCCTATATATATTTTTCTAAATTACATAATTGTGATGATAAGATCGCTGACACCCGCTGTCGCGCTGCTGTTGATGATGCGCGGGGGTGCCGCTGTCGCCCACGTTGCGCCTCTTTTTCGTAGTTGATCCAAGGACGGTAACGCTTCGAGTATAACTGGTTTAATATCCGTTGTATTTACACAATATTTACAATATAGACAAAAGTGCAGTTCATTCTTCAAAGTCCGCGGTCGCTGCTTAGATATGTCTCTCTCT
Source organism: Ixodes ricinus (assembly GCA_037355805.1). NCBI lineage: Eukaryota > Metazoa > Arthropoda > Arachnida > Ixodida > Ixodidae > Ixodes > Ixodes ricinus. The sequence goes on along the minus strand of JAZHYW010032459.1, from coordinate 7,670 downwards.
CTCCGCCTCTCATCGGCTCCCTCGACTCATTCTCAATATCTCAAATCCCTCTCGATGTTTCTCAATCAAACTTCCCCGGTCCTCTTCTACCTACTCCTGTCTCGCCCTCTTCGGCCCCTTCCTCTCCTCCTCTCACAATCCCGTCTTTTCTTCCCGGCGCCGGGTAGGCAGCGTCCCTCTCCCTCTTCCCTACTTACAGACGCGCCGGACGGCTTTACCAGCTCCCATTTGGCAGCTTTGTTCGGGTCAAGCCGGTCTGTCCACGACTCAAAAGAGCGCCCTTTTGCGCCACCCGGTTTCATGACACGCCCCAACAATTCAAAAGAAAACAACACAACCAGAGAGGTTGACAGGCCTCTGTCCGCCAAACTCTGATTGTCTTCGTTATACAGTGCGAATTCCTGTTTCAAAGGTTACAGAATATGAACTCACAACTCCAGCTTTCAAGTTCTACTTCAACTGTTAACAAAACCAACGCAAACGTAAAAGAAAAATCTAACACACTGTAATGCACGACAAAAAATCTTTTCACATTCAACACCGACAACTCTCCAGGATAGAACCCGCAACAACGCACGACGTAATTATCAAATGGCGATCACTTCCCTCACACACAATCATGTCAACTGTCAGCATTATATATAACTAGTACAAATGATCCAAATCAAACACAAATACCACACATAGTTGGGAAACTGTGATCGTTGTCACTTCTTTAAACATTTGATTTCATAATCACTGCGACCAGAATTAAGGTCACCGCACAAAACCTCTCACTACGTATGCGACCACCCGAACATCTGCCCTATATACGAGAAAGGGCATCCGCATTCGAATGCAAACGGCCTTGCTTGTATTCTACCCTAATCTGGTAGGCCTGCACTAACAGGCTCCACCTTTGCAGGCGACCGTTGTTTTGCCTGCTGTTGTTCAGCCACCGGAGCGCATTGTGGTCCGATTGGACCGTGACATGTTGTCCGTAAACGTACACATGGAAGCATAGGCATAGACTACGGGGGGGCATCGGGGCTCGTGCCCCCCGGTCCCGAACCATGATCCTTACCGAGACGCTGTTTACGCGCCATGTAACGAGCTTCTAGTAGTGGCATGTAAACAAAATAACGCCCACGTTGCCTTTATTGACAAAATACATGGGAAATGGAATCCTAGCGTGCTTCCCTTAGCTTCAATCTCCAGTTCTGGCGATAATAAAGCAGCGGCGTTCCGTGGAGAGTCTACGCCGCTGCATGGAAGTGCTTAAGGGCCCAAACAAACGCCAAGCACTCCTTCTCGATGGTTGCATACTTTGTCTCGCGAAGCAGCAATTTCCGACTTGCGTACGCAACTGGGTTTTCGACCCCATTTCTTTTCGGAGCTAGAATGGCTCTGATTGCCCTGTTGCTCGCATCAACTTGCAGGATGTACGGTCGACTTGGGTCTGGGCTTCGCAGCACTGGGCTGCTGCATATCCTCTGCTTCAGTTCCTTTAAGGCGGCCTCGCATGACGGCGTCCAGATCACCTGTCTGGGTTGAGACTTGCATGTGAGATCTGTGAGTGGCGCCGCCCGCTCTAACAAAGTTCTCAATGAAGTTCCTGTAGAAATTTACCAGCCCCCAAAAACGAACCTCTGTTTTCGTGTAAGGCCTCTCAAGGGACTGTCTCAATCTTTTCGAAATCAGGCTGTGCCTCTCCATTACCAATCACGTGTCCAAGGTAGTGAACCTTACGCTTCCCGAACTGGCATTCCTTGATTTTTATTGTCAGCCCCTCCCGACGCACGACCTCCATAACTGTGCGCAAATGCTCCAGGTGTTCCTCCCATATATTGCTAAACACAGCAATATCATCCAAGTAGGCTCGAGCGAAGTCTCGGTGGTCTCTTAGTAGGTCATCCACCAATCTTTGGAACGTTGCCGGTGCCCCCTTAAGCCCGAACGGCATCACCGTCAACTTCGGCAAGGGATATTTGCCAATATCCTTGTGACATATCCAAGCTGCTGATGAACTGTGCCCTTCCCACGGTTTCAATCATCTTTTGAAGGGAGGGCATCGGGTAAGCGTCTCCTGTAATTGTCGCGTTCAACTTCCTGAAATTAACGCAGATCCTAGTACCGCTGTCCTTCTTCCCCACGCACACCAGAGGCGATGCCCATGGGCTTGTTGACCTCCTGATAATTCCCAGCTCCAGCATCGCCTCAAGTTGGCCGTGTACTTCCGTCTTCACACTGTCCGGAACTCGATACGCTCTTGAAGCAATCGGGTTGGCGTTAGTAGGTGTCTCGTGTTGCACCCTTGAAGTGCGACCCGGCTTCTCACCAAAAGCGTCATCAAACGACTGAATTAAATCGCTCAGTTTCTGAGTTTCGTGGGGCCGCAGCTCAGGGTCGATATTCATGAGGGCCACCGGCTCGTCACCCACGGAGACCACGTCGAAACACGCCATTTCGTCGCCAACTTGCTGCGGCGCATCCATCACGAATGGCATCTCCTGCACCTCGTTCTCCGTTCGTTCAACGTACCTTTTAAACACGTTCACGTGGTATCGTTCTCGCTTCGTGCGCTTGCTTCCTACCTCGATTAAATATTCGACGGGAGACAGCTTCTCCACTACTGTGAACGGTCCTCTCCACTCGGCGTACAACTTTTTTTCTGTTGATGGCAGAAGGACGAGGACCTGGTCGCCGTTCTGGGATTCCCGTTTCCGGGATTTTGCGTCGTACCACTCTTTCTGCTTGTGCTGCATCTTGGTCACTGTCGTCACTAATAGTGTGAACGCGTCGTCCATTCGCTGACGAAACTTCTTCAGATACTCAATACCGGATCTCGATTGCAGCCCTGAACCTTCTGGGCCTTCCCAGGCCCCTCGTAAGACATCCAACGGTCCGCGAACGTGCCGCCCATACAGCAGATCAAACGGGCTGAAGCCCGTTGTTTTGTTCAGGGTTTCCCGGTAGGCAAAAAGCAGAAACGGAAGGAGCTCACCCTAGTGCGCGGGTTTGTCCTTAATGTCTTTGGCCAACATCCTCTTGAGTGTTCCATTAAATCTTTTCACCTGGTCGTTCCCCTCTGGATGGTAGACGCATGTGAACTTCGTCTTTACCCCAAGCTTCTCCCAGAGCTCCCGAAGCACTGCCGATTTGAAGTTTATTCCTTGGTCGCTCCGCACCACTTTCGGGATGCCCACTTGGGCGAAAATCTCAAGAAGAGCCTGCGCAAAGGTTGTCGCCTCCGCATCGGGAGTGGGACGGCTTCCGGGAACGGTGTGGCGTTGTCCGTCAAGACGAGGATAACTCTGTTTAGTTCCTGGATCTGGGTTCGATAGGACCCACAATGCCCATTGAGACCTCCTCGAAAGGCACGCCTACAACGGGCACCGGGTGCAGCTCGGCTCTGTCAGCTGTGCGAATCCTCGCGTGGAGTTGACAGACATCACATGACCGCACGTACTCCCGTACGTCACGTTACAAGTTTGGCCACACGAAGCGCTCCTCAAGCCGAGCTATCGTTTTCTTTACGGTCGGCAGACGACTGGAAGGGCCAGAACCTCAACTCCTCGCTCAATGTTGCTATCTTGATATCTGACAAACTGCTTATAGAGGAGGCCCCGAGACACCAAAAATCCCCCGCTCGATTTCTTAGCCTGCTCCCACCAGCCTTGCAGCTCTGGGTCATTGGCCTGTTCCGTCCTAAAAGACGAACTCAGCTCGATACCAGCAATTCGTTCGCCTTTTCCATTGTCCATCCCTTCATCGCCTGCGTTCTCTTCGATCACACCACTGACGTCAGTGGTGAGCCTCCCCAACGTGGTCAGCGCTCCCTGTTCCCCATCATCCAGTCTTTTGTCCCTTGCCAGCTGTGCTTGCTCTTCCCTGTTCTGCGCGCGAGTTGTAACCAATGTCTTTCCATACCCTTTCCAAGGCCACACGGTACCTCTGTGTGTCCCAACACTTCAGGCACCTGCTTACGGTCATCTGACACGTTCACCACCTCGCTTCCCGCAACAGTGGTGATGGGATCGGTGAATCCTCTGTCGTCTGCGAAAAGATCGTTCTCGAGGATGACTTTTGCTCCACTTGGCAGTTCACCCCGGCACAGTGCCACCACGCACTCCTCGGGATTCTCGTCAGGCCCCCTTCCTAGTGCCAGCCCCGACACCCGGAATTTCGCAAGGGGACGCACCACTGCACCCTCGAGCATGTCGATATTGGCGTGAGACTCGAGCCGCTGTTTTGGAGGAACCAAGGACTTGTCAACGCGCGTAATAGTACTACCTGTGTCTCGGAAGCCCATTACCACTGCGTCATTGATTATCACCGGCCAAGAGAACCGCGTGAATGAATCACTCCCGGAGACACCACTGTTCGTGTGAACCATCGTAGTCTGGGGAGGCATGTTTGCCCTGTCTGCGTGCCTCACGTCCGACAGTCACCCATTCTCAATCATTTTTCTTGGTCTCTGAGCAGCCCCGGTGTCCCGCTTCACATGTCCCGCTTTCCCGCAATTAAAACAAGTCGGCGCGGATCGACACTCGATTCTTCATGTGGCCCATCTTGCCGCAATTAAACAACCGACTGGGGTCGGCCGCGAGTCACTGTTAATCTGCATGACCCGGAAAGAGTGCAACTCTTTGCGCACTGCATGAACATCCCGAGATCTCCGGTTCTCCTCGTACCGGTCAACAAGCTTAGCGAATTCGTCATGGGTCGCCGGTCGACAATCTCGGGCCCAGGTGACTACCTCCAGCGGTAGTGCCTTCTCCATTTGCTCCATAACTATCAGGCTCTTCATCTTAGCCATGTCATCTACCTCCTCCGCCTTCATCCACCGGTCAAAAAAGCGACAATTTTTGGCTGTCCACTCCGTACATAACTCGTCCGGACCCCGGCTGGTGCTTCTGAATTTAATCCGGTACGCTTCCGTGTTCAGGTGGTAGCGCGCCAGAAGCGCCGTCTTTACAGTCTCATACTCCGTTGCCTCAGCAACGGGTAGCTCCGAATAGGCCTCGGGGGAAATTCCTGTCAGTACCGACGCAAAGATGCGAGCCTGTAGCTCCGGCGGAATCTGATTGATGTGGCAGATTGCCTCAAACGTAGCGAGGTACGTCTCTATGTCCGTTTTTTCCCGAAGGAGTGGGAGGAGCTTGACATAGCGGCGCACGTTCCCGCTACTCTCCTGATTCGAACACAGTTCCGAACTCGACATAGATTTGTCTCCGCCGCTCCGCTTCTCAGCCCTCATTCGTAGAATGTCCTTCTCCAGCTCCTGTGAGCGGAATTTTGAGTTCCCACACACGGTGATTTGGGCAGCGCGCGACATGCTCGCTTATGACAGGCGATGCTTCGTCACGTAGCCCACCTCGAAGTTCCCTCATTCCGCCCCTCGCGTCACCGTCAGTTTGATTTTCGAAAATGCACTGTACAAGCTCCGGTTTTCTTAATGACCCCACGCACTCAATGCCGAACTCTAAACTCTTCGCTCTCAACTGCTTCTTGTTCAAACCCAACAAAACTACGCGCGATCTCTCGTCCATGATAACGGTTGTCGCTCACCGTTTGGAGTCTTCCAGGGTCCCGTAGTCCTCGAACAGCGCACTTCACTTTCACAGACTCTGATTTCTTGTTGGCGAAGACAGTGGCCTTCTCGCCTCAGTCATGTGCCACCGACGCTCAGATGCAGGGACTTGATGCATCCCATCACTGCCACCATGTGATGATAAGATCTTCGACACCCGCTGTCGCGCTGCTGTTGACGATGCCCGGAAATGGCGCTGTCGCCAACGTTTCGCCTCTTTTTTCGTAGTTGGTCCAAGGACCGTGACGCTTCGAGTATAACTGGTTTAATATGTGTTGTATTTACACAATATTTACAATATAGACAAAAGTGCAGTTTATTCTTCAAACTCCGCGGTCGCTGCTTAGATATCTCTCTCTCTCTCTCTCTCAACCTCTCATCGTTTCCCTCGACTCATTCTCCATACCTCAAATCTCTCAAACTTCCCCGGTCGACTCTTCTACCAACTCCTGTCTCTGCCCCCTTCGGCCCCTGCCTCTCCTCCTCTCATATGCCCGTATTTTCTTCCCGGCGCCGGGTAGGCAGCGTCCGTCTCCCTCTTCCCCAATACAGACGCGCCCCCCGTTCCCAGGTTGCTCCCCTCTCCGCCCACTTCCGAGAAAACACGGCGTCGCCAAAACCCAGTCGCCTGAAGGCTTTCCCAGCTCCCGCTTGGCAGCTTTGTTCGGGTCAAGCCGGTCTGTCCACGACTCAAAAGAGCGCCCTCCCGCGCCACGCGGTTTCATGACAATAATCATTAAGGAGCATATGCATGCCACAAGAGTAGTTACACGTGCTGGCGCCTGCAACAGTAACATCTCATAATAAAATCTAAAACAAATGGCACGTTCCTTCAGGTAATACGAGTGTGTGCGGAACCTGCACCCTCATTTCGAGCATTTTCCGTGGTGCTTCGGTAATTTGTCTAGAAATGTTTGGCGGGACTCTTCGACGTTTCTTCGCCAGCCAGCTTCTGATAAAAGAGAAGAATTTACTCACAACTTCACGAAACTATAGCAAGCCGCGGCTTGAGCGTACGGAGTTGCAAAAACGGTTCGATCGAAAACACAATTGCTTCCGTTCTTCTTTTTCTTTTATTTTCTTATAGTTCAGCACGTATGCCAAGGTCATACTTTGTGCAACAAGGAACTATCATCAACTTCAAATAGCACAAACGCCCCTGTTTTCTCGCTGCTTGACGCGAGAAAGGCGGGCGCGAGCGTACCCGATTGCCGGCAGCGCGCCTCGCTGCACGCCGCTGACGTGACGTTCGGATGTCGGGGAAAACTGGGGGAAAACTGGGGAGGACTATGTATTGGTTTTGGCCGCGAACAAAATATAACGTTTTAATTACCTTTAGTGAATCTGGAGGAACGAGAGAGCATTTCGGAATCAGGAAGCCATCCGCATTCAGACAGTGCCTTTGGAATAGATAGCTCAAAAAATCGGCGGAGGTCCCCTTTAACGAGAGTTGGGGGAAAAAGCGGGAGGACTGAGAAGGGGATAGGGGCAAAGGGGGTTCTGAAGTCAGGGATATTGAGGACGGAGGATATAACGCGGAGAATTGGCAGCGGGGATTTCGACACATGTGTTTTGTGAACACGTACCCACTCATATATATATAGAGAGAGAACCTTCGGCAAAAAAACAACGGGCGGATTTATTTCAACGTTTCGGCCGGAGTCCGGCCGGGGTCGAGAATGGTCTTAGAATTAAATTCGAGTCAGGGGGAGGGGGGGGTATTTGTACAAAACTCCGGTAAGGGCTTATGTATTAAACAAAAGGTGGTGACGGTTAGAGGTTCGTAGACACGTATCTGGGTGGGTATGCGACGGGAGGGGTCCACAGTTCAAACAGAAAGGAACGACGATAGGAGGTTGTGGAAACGGGTCAGATGGTGCACCCGGGCACTGAAACACAAAGCATGGCAGGTAAGGGTTTCAAGCATGGGCCAAACAGTAGTGTCCGGCTTAAAAACATCAAGGTTGATTTTTAAAAAAAGGGGGGGGGGAATAGAACATAGGTCACATTTTTCAGAAGGCAAAAAATTGGTTCGGGAAAACACAGATAGAAAAATGCTTCACTTAAAAAAAAGGAAAAAGGAAGAAGTGGCGTTTAA